>JAQFZX010002557.1:0-18201 GCA_034682405.1 Hydroisotoma schaefferi | reverse complement strand
TTTTTTATTTTGGGCTATGTTAAAAACGGATGCGGCTAAATTAACGAGGGCGGCTGTAATGCGCGACTTTACGGTATTTTGCATTGCATCCGTTAACATGGAGGATAGAGGATAGAGGATAGAGGACATTCCAAGTGGATTCATGTCGAATTCATCATACCCAAAGGGGAATCAAGCAAAGGAGAAAAACTGCTGAATTTTTATATTATTATTATTCATATGCATTTATTATCTTCGCTTCCATTAAGTCTTCACCCAAAGTGATTTTTGCACAGTAATATGCATCATTACGATGACCACACAATTGAAATATAAATAGGTATATGATTATGATCCATCCAATGTTTATATGAGTAAGGTCAGCCAAATGTTCCTAATTTCCTTAAATTACGTAAAATGTAAGATTTATCGCCGTGAGGCAGGCCTACGGTCAGTACTCGCGGAGGGTAAAACTTTAGAGTCATCTACTGAAACTGAAATCCAATACCAATTATGTTCATCACTACGAGCAGCCAGATTTAGTTCAAATGAATTCTAAAAACTAAATCATGCGGATACCTGTAGAAGCAGCCTCGATGAAGCCTTTCCAATACATTGACATGGAAGCTGAAGCATTAGAACCAATAGATTCGCAAGCAGTAGCGGTAGAGGGTCGGCTTCGACCACGGCCACCTCTTATGTTCCACTGACCTGTCCGTCCGTACACATTTTCTGCAGTTGCAAAAGTCGCATAAACACTTAAGTACAATCGCTTTACTACGATAAGATAGGAAGGTATTTAGCACAGAGCACACCGTCATGCAATGTTTTACCTGGATGAACAAAAGGCCCTTCGGCCTTCATCTTCAAAGCGGCTTGATAACCAGCAAGATAAGCGGCCTTTTGCTTTCCATGATCTTGAGCCAATCGTACTCTGATAGGATCTCGACTCCCTGGTGGGTTTGTTCCATTCAATTCCAGAATCGCTGAACAAGCTTCGGCTCTAGTTTCATACCTATCGATTTTTGACATTCATTATACGATAATTATGATTATGATTAATTGCATTGTTATTAATAACATGCACATAAGATGGCCTTCATGACCTGGAAAGGTATGAAGCATGTAAAGGCTAGACGCACTAAACGCTCTGGCTTACCTAACAAAAGCAACACCCCTTGTCGCCAGAGTATGTTTATCGCGTAGTACTCTCAAATGAACGATGGTACCGTATGGTGAAAACATCTTTGCCAAATCGTCCTCAGTGACAGAACTCGGGAGCCCGGTGACGAATAAGTTTGTATCTTTAATATCGTCTGACGGTGGCCTTGCAAAGGAAACTTTTATCCGCTTGTGCCCTAGTTGTAACCCGTTGAGTTCATTTCGAGCGTCTATGGCGTCATTAATATCCACGTAGTTGACAAAACCGTAACCAAATGAGTAACCAGTCTGCAAGACAGCCATCAACAATGAGAGAAATGTTAGCCTAATAAAATTGGACGCATTTAGGGGAAATTACGTGAGTATCTCGCATGATTTTAATGCTTTCTAAAGATCCAAAAGGTGCAAAGAGATTGTAGAAGTCCTTATCAGATAAATACTGAGGTAAGTAGTTGACAATAAGATTCGGTTTGGGCTCATCGTTGGACGTCATCCTTCCACGAAGATGCTCAGCGTCATCAAAGTGCTCAGACACGGACCTCGACCGTTCTCTTGCATTTCGACTGGAGTTAGGCTGAGTTGGATTTGTACTTTCGAGTCGGGGACTAGGACTAGGGAAGCAGTCCCCTTCACCCAGCCTTGGCATCTCATCCGATTCCTGATTCAAATGTCCTCCATCTCCATCTCCGTTTCCAATATTTTCGTTCTAAAGATTCGCATAAAAGAAATGTTTTAACTGTCTCAACCATGAATTCTAAAAGTATAGGTTTACGAATGAAGTGAATAAGCCACCTTTGAACTATCATTCTCAATTCCAAGCCCCACAGGCAGGTCACCATCTCCAGCTTCATTTGTGCCGTTTGGACGCATCATTTTAATTTTATGCTATTACAATGCAAACAGAAATGGAAATACTAAACTTTAATCCTCCCTAATATGAATACACAACAAAATTATCCAGTTTTGATTTACAAATCGCGTAATAGAACCAAACTCAAAACAAGTTTGGGAATCAACTACCATCCAAGAGATTTAAAAAAATTGGCCTTCGTTGCTCCGCATACGCTTTCTGTTTTTCGAAAACATTCCCCTGGAAACTAGCTAATCAACAGCCCTTGGACAAGTTCCAATCAATCCAAGGCAAATACAACCACACAGTAACTTCCCCTATGAAAAAAGGTCCCTCGTAAGGCCCAAAACTTTATCCCAAATTCAAAATGGAATCATTTATTAAACGATGTCGTGAGTTTACAATACATAAGCTAAAATATTTAGTCGAATAATCCGAAACCCATGTCATCGTCTTCTTCTTCTGATTCCTCCTTCTTTTTCTCTTCCTTCTTTGCAGCAGCTACAAATTAAAACAAGGAAATCATCAGAAACATCAATAAAGTCACAATACACCCTACCCACCCAGTCAATGCTAAATTAAACTTATCAGATTATAAATGGTTATGCAGCAGCCTAACTCAGTCGAAAGATGGTGATAGAATTCTTCATCATTCTAAGCCAATAATAAATACACTTATCAATTGATAAGCACTTCACTAAATCCCTACCTTTTCCACCACCGTCACCACCACCAGCGGCGGCAGGGGCAGCAGCGACCGCTCCACCTCCAGCGGGCATAGAGGCTAATTTTTTCTGGCCTAAAAAAACAAATAAAACAATTTCCATCAGTCTTATCATCCTTTCTTCCGCATACTCCTTCCAAAATCAGCCTTTTAAAGGGTTCGGTTTATCAGGAATCAAAAAAATTATCAGCATGGACATACAGTCGAAAGATGGTGATAGGTTAAATCATCATTTAAACCACGTAATTCTTATAAAAACTTGGAAATAAAATAATAAAAACAAATAACTACCTTCAGCCACTAATTCCTCGACGTTCTTTCCCTTCAATTCTGCGATAACTTTCGTCACCTTTTCCTTCTCAGCCTCGATTCCTACAGAACTAAGGATCTTTTCTAGATCTGCGGCCGAAGGGTCGGTTTTTTGACCAAGGACGGCCAACAAATATGCTGCTACGTACCTCATCTGAAATTATCACAAAATAATTAACATTTCACAAAATAATTACGGGAAATTAAAAAATCCTCAAACTCCAAACTCCATCCATCCCAAAAATTTTACCCCATAATAAAAAAAAGAAAGAAACAAACTACGGCTCGGTCGGCTGTCATTCCAAAAACCCCAAATGAACAGACAAATGCCCGGAGGTGAACTTGGAATGAAAAACGGACTTACTTTGTAATTTAAATGTTGAAAAAGGACGACTTTTTCCAAATTTACACTGCTGTTTTTTAGCAGAAAAGTTGAGAGAGAGAGGTTTTTATGGAGCGTGCAAACGGATTTAATATCAGCCGGGATTTGTAGTACTCATTTCTCGTAGGCAATGTGCACAAAATAAGTCCACAAAAGTGGACTAGATGATGCTGCATGTACCACTTTACAATTTTAGGATGGATGTGTGTGAGAAAATTAATTATAAAGATTTCTAAAATATTAGAACATTTTTGGAAAAAAGTAGCAATTGTAATTTGCAAAAAATATGTAAAACTCCGTTATAGTTGAGCGTAATTAGCTCGTAACGTCTTTAAAAATACATGTTCATGGAGGAAGTAAAATAGATATTTAGTTTAGGTTAGTTTTAAATCCATGCAAACGTTTATTAAAATTCATGCGAAGGATTTTAAAGTACCCTATATCCTCGCCCAGTCGCCGCGGCTTATGTGTATAAAAAAGAATTTTGGAAGCACGTTTGACATGGGAGAGATATCCCTTTTAACAGGTAAAGGATAGGAATGCGGCATAATTAACGAGGGCGGCTTATGGGCGAAGATGTAGGGTTATGTATTTTTTTAGAGCTTGTAGAGATCTCGAAGGAACGGTTTTATGGTTTAAAAACCTTTTTTTGGCTACCATTTGAACAATTACATACAACAATTGGAGTGAGCTAAGAAGCCAAGATCTTAGGCTAAATTGATTCAGCAAACCCTATGCAAATTAACCCTTGCTTTTTAACTCTACGAGAAGCAAACAACACTGCACTGGAATGGAAACTGGACTAAAATTAAGTTAATACAGTTAATACAAAAATTGATTTATAGTTTGGTTTGTTTAATTTAAGATTATGGTTTATTGTTGATGAAACTAAAAATAAGGCAAGACCAGGCAGAAAAGTATGGAATAGTTTAGAAAATAATTGAGAGATTATTTAAAGTTACTTGAGCACGATTATTGGTGCAGGTCGCAGGTAGACATTTATTTTGACCAACTCAGCATAAATGTTTATTTTTACAATTCCTCCGTAATAGAATTCTAAACCAATATTCATTTACTGTATAAAAATTTGAGTTATTATCCTTAACTTCACTGGCTGAATATTCTTTATCATTCGCTTCATCTTCATAGTTGCCATTTTCGGGATTCGAATTATCACTTTCCTCATACTGATATTGGTCCGCTGGCCCGTCCAGGCTGCTTTCTTCATTTTCTTCTTCAATCTCACTTGATAAGTGCTCGTTTATCATCGCAAAAGGTGAGATTTTCTGTATGATGCGAGGTCTCACAGTACGAGAAGACAGTAAGTTAGGGGGACATGTAGAATTCGTGGCATTATTAAGTTCGCAAATTGACAAGTGAAAGTTTTCAACTGTTGGAAAATCTTGTAAAAAACGGCCACATCTACTTATAGCACTTTCATTTGCAGTAATAGCATCGTCGTCACAGAAGGTCATATCCGCAGCGGTCAGTGCAAATCCTGTAATTTATGCAAGCTTTGTTCAGAAAATTTGAATAAAGTATAACAGGAGATTGAAAAATTCTGGAAAGTGCAGCCTAACGATATCTTCATAAGGACACCCTTACCGATTTCAAGTAGTGTTAAAACTACCAGTGCCAGCAACACACGAATAGTGTTTGAATCACCTCTTCTTTTTGCTGTTGATTGCGTTACAGATTTATTCATCCCATTAGTAATAGCAGATACCCCTAAGCAGAGTTCAAAAGTTAATCTTATAAAACATTATCAGTTGTTTTGCAAAGTTCAAACCCATATTTTTACACTAAATAATTTATGGGGAGATAGTTTTCGAATTCGAATTACCATGTTAACAAACTATCCGGATTAGAGTAGATCTAGGTATATGGCATGATGAATGCTTTTGGATAAACTACGAATGAAGTTAGTTTCGATTCGATCTGATCCTTCCCTTTCGGAATTTGGGATACATTTTTCAAGTTTTTCTTGCGTCGCCTAATTTTATTACTTTTGATGTAATAAAAATTCACAAATTTTGTTCCCAGTTTTCAGTTGAATTTTGTCTACAACTGCAGTTTGCAGATCAGCATCATCGTTCACGGCACGATTCCACTCATTGTTCATTAATTTTAGTAGGGATTTCTTAAGTAACTCCTTTTGATCTCCCAGAGTCCAAGCTAAACTTATGTGGTAAGAGGCGTCCTAAGAAACAAAAAGTTAGATTTGATTTATTAAACCAGACTAAAATAATATAATATAGATGTTGAAGTTACTATACTAACTATTACATACTTCATAGTAAGCAGGCAAGTCGTAATCCTTGGTAAGCTCGTCACAAAGATATATTAAACTTTTCAACTTGTGTGAAGAATGAATCCTCATTCCAATAAACGTCCGAGTCTTTTCTTCATTAACATAAACGTTAAACTCATCAAAGATCACAGAAAACCTACATCAATGCATTATAAGTCGTTAGAAAACCTTTAAAAAAAAGCAAACAGTTTAAAGAAAACTCAAGCACCTCACTAACATTTCAAAGTTCATCAGATTTTCTTTCAAACCCGTTATAAACGCATCAATCCAATGATGTCGCAGAACAAGCGTTTTTGTAAGAGACAGATGGAAATCAGTAGAAATTTGTAAATCACAGTCGGCAACATCCTTCAAAATGTTTTCAATAATTCTTTTCTGGATGACCAAAGAATCACTTCCATTAACTGTAAAAATCCAATCACACAGTTTTAAATTAATCCAACATAACAACCAACATTGTAAATTTCGTGCAAATTAAATGCACTAATCATCCAAAACTGACAAGGAATGTTAACAAACGACGTCCAATTTCCTCTTTCATGAGGAAATGATCGAACTCGACCCAAATGCTCGGACGGCTCATCAACTTTGGAGGACGCTTGAAACATGTTCTGAACAGCGTCCGGTAATGGAAGCCTACTTTCTCCGGCAGCGTTTTCCTTTATTTTAACCAGCCCCACTTCTTCCTTCTCCTCCTTCTCAATCTCAACGTCAGAATCTGAGGTTCCGTAGTCTTGCTGGAGCATTCTTAAAGACATCTGCAATATTGAAAAAAAAAATACTTAAAATTAAAATCGAGGATAAATTATGCAATACAGATTACATTACAGCCCTTCTGGCCCTTCACCCAATCATTGGGCCTTTGAGTCCCGATTTCCGAACCCAAAATTACCTACTCACCGTTTTAATCAAAAGCAGAATAGAGTAAACGTGGAATGGGAAGTGTGTCAGGGTCGGACTCGGAACAGCGCTTAGATGGGTAGGACTAGGACCATCGAGTTTGAAACAGTATTTAGTAGCACACTCAACTGATTTGTCCTGAAACTAAAAATTAAACAATTAAAAAATAAATGAAGAATTCCGGAAAAGGTTGGTTTGGTTGAATTTTGCTAATACACAATACATCCGTTTTTTCTCACCTTTCAAAACAACGATTATTTACATTTTAAATTCCACAATCCCACAACACAAAAACACAATCCGTTTTTTACGTTTTCTAGAATTAAAAACAAAAAAACCAAACACAAAAAAAGACTGCAACCTGCAACTGGCAACAAAATAAATCTTCGAAAAACATAAAAAAACAAATAAATCCAACTGGATTTTAAAATGTAATCGTTCACTGGCCAGAAAACTGGCTCTCTTCTCTCGGTATCGTTCACTTCACTCACTTACTTTCAATCTTTCAATATGAATATTTCCCGCCGGTAGTTGTCTATATTTATGATCTATGAAGATGATGAGTTGAGTTTGAGTAGACTGCTACAGCTACGCTGCGGTGCTATCATCTAAATCTGTGGATGCGTTGATATTTAATTTATTTAATAATGATAATTTAAAATGAATCAACGCTGAGTATTCCTGGCGTTTGTATGGGAAGCTAAATTACTATACTGTAGTAATGCTAAACGATTAAGTATATTTAAGAAATAAGAAATACAATGCCTCAAATAAATTAAACCACCGCACCAACGACAGCCAACTATTAATCTGCAAAGGGCAGTCAAAGTCAAACCGTACTTACTGCAGCAAATCCATGCAATGTTAATATACCGTGCCCTCCCATTTTCTTCCTTTTTAAAATTAGTCTCGCGAATTATTTCCAACTCTGAGCCAACAACGGTTAAAAAACAAGAATAAAGGCACCCGTAACGGGACGGTCGGAGAGGTAGATCTTTGATATACCATGCATGCATTTGTTCAGTTAAACAAAGACATGAATTATGAATATTTGTAGGAGTATCAAAATATAAAACACAAAGGCTAGTCTCAGAGGACAGAGATTAATTTTTAGGATTTAATATAACAAACAAGAATACATTATTATAACTACATCAATGTACGTTTATATTATATTTTAGTGATGCACGGAATATTGAAAGCAAGTTTGCTTTTCGGTGTGTAATTAACGGAAGAAAACTCATTAAACATACAAGCATATAAATATGCATACAACAGCTTCTATCAAAAATAGTATACACTAGTGTTTGCTTTCAATTCAGAGTTAGCATACAAATTCATATTGGTAGTCAGTTTGGCTGACCGCTGAGTAATAAAAAGCATCCAGGATCACAAACTATCCTTTTAGTCAGGAGACATTGAAATGTTAAATACAGCCATCAGGAAATGGCCCGTCCTTGGTGCTTTTGATGCATATCTATTCCACTTTCCAATCCCACTACGCATGATTTGTCTTAACTCTTCTCTAATGCACAGCATCTACAGAAAATGGCACGGCATGAGGTGAGAAACATAACATTATATAAAAAATAAAATCATAATAGAAGACGTTAAGTAAAATATGCAAAAAACCTCGGGATTTGAAATGTCATTAATCAGACGATTGAGCACTCTTGGCTTTATATCATCGTTAGCAATCCCGAGTTCCGCCAAATCCTGTTCCTGGGAATCCTGGCTTGCGTTAGTGCACTGGCTGGCTGCATCAAAGTTGTCTTCTTCGTACTAAATAAATTATTATTACATTACATTTGTTCACTTTATCTTAGGCAGGCATTATTATTCATAACGGCTTCAGAACGGAAATAAGAATTATTTGAGAAGAACTAAGTAGTAAATGTTTAGACTGATTTGATAACAGTTTGAAGATTACCGCAGTTCTTGGTCTTCCGAGAGGAGGATTAAAAGGGTTTCTTAAGTTATTCCCAGTTGCTCTTTGCTGTTGAGATTGTTGGCCAAGATTCAGCGGAGCTTCAGCTTTCCTCTTTTGTCCCTTATTGATGTTTCCAAGATGATCGTCAGGGTGAGGGTGAGACCTTTTAGGTGGCACTACTTTTTGAGTGTTTGGCTGCGATCTTCCGTTGGATGTCGAAGCGTTCTTGTAAGGTGAAGCAGCAGCAGTATGCCCTTTATAAAGAACCATATCACTTCTTCTTTTAATCACTTTGATGCTGTAGAATTTCCGTATTTTGTTGTATTGCCCAATCAAATCTCGGATCTGTAAAATTTGGTTACAAATATATTTTTCTTAAAACCATTTGGCTCCAGTTGGGGATGACCCATGAAGAAATATTTGAAAATCAACCCACCCAGGTCGAACACACAACAACAATGCATAGCACATCCCTCTACCTGGAATTGACCTCTGACCTTACCTTATTATCGACCAAAACAGGCAACTTCTTCGTGGCTGTCACCACGTATTTCTCAGGATCCACATGGAGCTAAACAAAATAAACCATTACCCAAAAATTAATAAAAAACTCTTATTCCACTTTCACACAAATCGTTAAATAAATATAAACTCTGAACTTTTACCCCAGCTTCCTTCTGGAATAGCTGATTCCAAGTCCAATCCACATTACATAGTTTCATGTGTATTCGTTCCAAAATCAACAACTCCGGTCCAGCACCCCCCGCACCCATAACATGAATGGAAATGGTCACCTTCGTCTCTGGCACCTTTGACTTGGGCGATTCCTGTCTTCTTTGTGAAGCTGGCGACTAAATAAAATCAAAAAGTTTAAAAAAACACCCCTTTTTATCCCTCTCTTCCCTACATTAAGAAAGCTATCAATAGATCATCAACTTTTAACTTACCATCTTGGAAATACTTGTAAATCTCGATCCGAAATACGTCCAAACAACAACGTTCACCTTCAACCAGTTCAATCACCAGCCTACGAAACCTTTACCTTTGGAAAAAAAACAATAAATTAAAGAAACACCCATCAAAACAAAAATTACAAAAAAACCAGTGACTTAAAAAAGGCGAAATTGATGACAAATAAAAACTTTGAAAATAACTCACTATAATATTTATGAAAACTGGACCAAAATCACAAAAAACACGAACCTTTGTCAAGAAAAAGTAAAAAAAATTTGAGCACAAACAAAACTCAACGTTTTCTTCGACTTTCGTGTTTGTATTTTGCTCTTTTTTAAATGAGATAGAGCTTGAAGTTTCTCATTCTCAACTCGAGTTTTCTTTAAAAAACAAAACAAAGTAAACCACGCGGCACTCCAGGAGAGGCTGAACCGAAAGGATTTATTCGTTCACTTTCGCCCGGCCGAACGCCACTTATTAACCACATTTACATGCTTTGTTTTCTGTTTTTATTCCATTTATTGTATTACAGATAATACACATTTTAAAGCCCCACCGAACGCTGAAAGACGCAGCGTCGCCTCGCCGCAGCGTCCAAACGACCGTCATTTGTGATAAGATCCTTGAGAGAAAACAATACGCTGCTTTGTTATTGTTCTGGACGTAAGTGTGTTTTTAGGGTTTGTGTTGTGTATTTAGTTTAAAAGCTTTATTCAATTTTAATTTTCAGATAAATTGTACGAATTTATTTATTTTTGACAGTGACAGTTTAGCTGGATAGAAATCTTTCGGATCTGACAATCTTTGGATTTTTATTACTTTTGTGCGAGTAAATCGATTCTTCTCCTAAAAAAGGTATGTTCTATTATGTCCTGGGTTTATTAATTATTTTGTAAGGCATTGAAATGGTTGGTAGCTTAAGATAACCAGAATTATTATCACTCGAGATTAAACTGACGGTTACATATTATTGTCTAATAAATCATTGAACTGAGCTGTACTTGATTGTTGTATATTTGTTTGTATATAGGACGGATTTTCGTGACTTAAATTATGAAGAAATGTCTAATGTGTCGCGAGGAAGGTGTGGAGCAATGGCTATTTGGAGGGCAAACTACGGAGGGTTCTATGAATCAAGCAGTGTTTCAAAATTGGTCTGAAAGCTGTATGCGTTCGGTGTGCCGTATTCTGAAAATGCATGAATGGCATCCCTTCGTTTCCTTCTTCCGAGCTGCTCACTACTGTCAGGATTGCGTTCAAGAATTGAGAGATTTGGAGTCAACGTTGAAACAACTGGATCACTGCCGGAAAAAAGTCAGCAATACGAGGCAAAATATTCTGAGGAAGCTACAAGAAAACTTTGACTGTATTAAAAACCCTGAGAAAATACCTCCGGATGTTAACTACCAAAATATAGAGGCAGACAAATGCGTCCGGGAAACGTTTTCTTTTAACGAGGTCGTAAAGGTCATTTATGAAAGTAAGGGAGGATAAAATAAGAATAAACATTAATTTACATGTAATTAATACCTAATCCTAATACCCCGAAATTTAATTAGTATTTTAAAAGTAAGAAACTTCTTGCGTATTATTTTTCTAGAGTTTAATGCAGAGGAGTCCAGGTGGACCGATAGCGATTTCATTTTAGCTGAAGAAAATGCAGTTGAAGTTGTAGTTGACAGCAAGAAAATTAAAACTGAAGAAATTCAAGAGTCTAAGAAGAACAATAACTACAAGTCAAGCTCTAAACCAAAGGATGAAAGTTCTTCCGCATATGATCTCAAAGTTTTTGCAACTAATTCTTGGCGAAAGAACGAAAATCAAGAAACTGAAACGGAAAACAATGATAAAAACACAATTCCTTGTTATTTTAACGGCTGCCTACGTAAATTTTCAAGCAAAAATGCTCTGAATGCTCACATGAAAACTCATAGGGATTTTCATTGTGGGGTTGAAGGTTGTGAGAGGGTGTATTCTAATTCGTCCAGGCTCGTCGAAATTCACGATCATATGCAAACCGAACACCCACCGATACTTCCATACGAATCTCAATCTATTGTAAATGCAGTTGCTAAGAATAGTGACACCGAAAGCGAAGATATACGACCCAGTAAAAGGTGTCGTAGGAGACTGAGACTACCTCGCAGTTTTGAAAAAGACCTTCGAAAAAAGCAAGATGAAAATTTTGAGTCTGATGAGTAGACTATCATTGTGGTGGTAGAATTTATGAATCATTGCCTATGAACATTTATTCTGTATTTTTTGTATTTTGTCTTCATGGGCTTTTGGTCGTAGTCCTACCCTAAGACGAATAAAAACTTTATTCATTCTAATAGCATATCTCTCTCTGTAAGCATGCATTTGCATCTCAATCTACTTCATTTCATACATTGAGTTCAAGTGTTCCATTTTCATTGCACGAACACAAAAGGAACAAATTGAGCACCCTTGCTAACCGACCATTTACTTACCTTTTGTGCAATAAGTAAACTAGGTAGGTAATTCTCTGATCTCCGAAACACAATAGAGACTTTCCTTAGTCCACATCTCAATTTCTGAGTCTTTCTATTGTGAACGTGAAAGTGGGTTCCCAGCCTGTAGCTGATCATAAGCAAATGCACATAACCATTCTTAATGTTTTTTTTATTAAAGTGCATCAGGAAATTATGCGAGCTATTTGATGCATTATTTCCCTACTGAACAACATAATAGTGAAGTTAACCTTCCTTTCTCTAGGACAGAGAAAGTAAAAACAGTGCAATATGCTATTTTTTGTGGTAACGGTTCCGTAGAACGGTAAGCCTTAAAACTATTCTCCACTAAGATTTTAGGTTGGGGCGGCTCCCCTTTCTCCACTTTCCTTTTGGTGGGCTACGCAGAAAGACGGTTTACAGCAATGCAGATATTTGCAACTGCATAGCAAATCCGTTCCTCTTAGCTATGTAGAAATACATACAGTGTACTACTCTTGTAGTAACAAGTAGTAGTAGTAGTCGTGACTTGAAGTTACTAAGTAATATACGGGAGAAAGGCAGGGTCTCCTTTCTTTATGATGAACTTTAAACGGCTTTCTATACAGAGTAACATAACTTGACATGGTTCGGGCTAGCCAGTTTTATGTAAGGTATGTAATAAAAGTACTTAAGGAGTACGGGGAAGTCCGCTGAATCGGTGAGTACGGAATTAGGTCGGTAGAATCTCGTACTATGTAACTTTAGTCTGGTGTACTATATAGGTAGGAGAAAGCCAGTTCGGCGAGGAACCACCCATTGCCAAAAACTCATAAAAATCCTTCCCCGAGAACAAGGAGTTTATCCTATTTCCACTGTGAAACGAGCTCCATAGGGGTTTTCAGCCGTAGTTGCATAGACTGTTTGTATGCTGGTTTAGAGTTTAGCGAGTTCAATTTATGAAATATACTTTTACATTTTACTATATCATTTCTTAAAGTTAGAATCCATAGTTGAGCAATAATTTTTCCAGTAACTGTATGGACAAGGAATCATACATTTTAATGAATTTAGGCATATTTCCATACAATTTATATTTTGCAGTTAGAGTAATATCAATGAAAAAAGATTAATTCAGTCCTTCTAATTTTCAATACGCCTTGTATAAAATTGTATTAACTTCTAACGCATAAGCAATCACAGTTTGATGGTTATTTATCATAATCTCATGTTAAAGATGGAAGTTTTCTTAATGAAAAATGTCATAAAAATCCTCAAAAATATCCTTATCCAATCCATATTTCTTAATTCTACTTTCTCAACCAAAGAGAAAGGAGTTCTGGGCTTTCTCCTCGACCGGTCTCTGTGAAAGGTTCGGGAGGGTTTTCTATACTGTACCTATACCCTGGCCAAGTTATCATATGAAGTGCAATCCTCCTCCTTGACACCCTCAGCTAGTTTTTCGGAGCTCAGTTGAGTATCAGAATTGGTCGTAGTCAATCCGTCTCCGCTCTGTCTCTTACTTAAAATTAAATCGCTCTTTCAAATAACAGTAATACACAGCATAACCCTACTTACTCATACTCTATCGATAGCAATACCCCCTTTTTAATCCCAAACATTACAGACAGTCAGTACCTTTGTTACTTGTCCTTAACCCTTTCCATACCTAACCTAAACATAAATCTGACATTGCTACACAGTCTAGGCTGGGATTACAATTTATATAAAAAGACCTCTGTACCTTACCTACTTTATCCTACATATTTATAATCGCTGCTCTTACTATTTTAATTAATAGTACCTCGTTGTATTTTTCGACATAACTAATCGTATCAAAGAGTGAACCAAGATTTCCTTCTTTCTGAGAGGATCTCCACTTTCACCAGATTACTCCCTGCTCATTTTTCTGCCGTCTCAGATTTTTTACAAACTTGTATGTGATTAGGAATCGCTGTTTTAGCGAGCTCTTACCACTACTACCTACTCTCTGTGACCCTCTTTCTCTCAATTATAGGAGATTGAGTACTACAATTTTGTGATTACCTTTCGAAAAGAGTCTCAAGTTATCAATAATTAATAATTGTAATTACCCTTTGCATTTCTACTATACTCTCTTTCTATCCCTTGTGTCAAGTGGAATTGGATATTAAGTGTGTTTATTAAGTCTGGTTATTATTCTTAAAAAGGACCTTTTGAGCTACTGGGATTCTTATAAGTAGCCGAAGACAGCGGAAAGTAATTTTGTGGAGAAAGTGATTAAGAAAGTTGCTCCTTGTAGTGCAACTTTCTCTTTTAAACCTCCTTCTTTGGGTAAGTTGAAAAGGAATTATGAGGAGAAAGTTAATAATTTGAGAGATAAATTATTAATTAAGGGAAGTCACCGAAACGTTGTGGTATTTCAGTTAATACGGTTATTTGGTATCCGTTCATTGTCATTTTTCCGTCAAAATGACTCATTAGAAGACCATTTGGCGGAGTCTATTTGACGGAGTCATTTTGATGGACACGAGCGGCATTTTGGCAAACCTCTTTGAACTTGGGTCATTTCGTCCTTTGGCTCAGTATGTTTAATCTACTTGACGTTGACAATAAAGGCATTAAATTTGCTTTTGCCAAAATCGACTCCGTCTTTGCCAAAATTGACCTTTCTTTTGCTTCTCTCCGTCATAATGACTCCATTCCGTCAAAAAGACTCCGCCAAAATGACATAGAATCGGTTATTTATATAGAGTTGATTTAAAAGTTTGTAAAATAAAGCACATATTCCTTAAAATAAGGAATTAAAAGAGGTTTGGATATATTATAGTGGAGAAAGTATTTAATAGATCTAGCAATGCTAAGGGCGGTTATTATTTAATTAATTACAGCTAGGGTTAGTTTAATACAGGGTGCTAAAAATATACTGCAATTATTTGTGGTGGGTGGTATACCTAAAACCAATCGTACAAATAAAGAGGAAATCACAATACTTAACTTACTGAAGTTGGGGAATGGGAATAGGGACTTGGACGAGAGATAACATACTCAGACTAAGTTGCAAAGAAGATCAAAGCAAATATTATCTTTTCAGGATTTGTTGACTTTCTCTGGATAGAAAAAACTACTTTAGACTAGAAAAAGAGATTGGATCTCGTTAAATACTGTACAAAGGTATTTACAAAAGCTGTATACACTTATCGAGCACTAGAAACAAAAATAGGGACCAGGGAAAGAGAAATAAAGTACTTTCTTTGCATCAAATGTTTTATCAACCTTGGATAGATATTAGTAAACTTTTGGCATAATAAAGAAATCAAAAAGTCAACATAACAAAGCATAAAGAAAGCTTGTGTATATCGCAATTAATTACAAGGAAGGAAAGAAGTACTAAAAGGTTTATAAAATTAATAGAAAAATTAATTACCCAGAAAATAATTAATCAGACACTCAAGCTCTTGACAGGGTTGCTAAATTGATGAAAAACTTCGGAAGCTGGTTACCTCGGGGAACCTAAAATCCCATTGCTGTATCCTCTGACTTACTTAGCCTTACCCACAAATCTGATCTCCGTATAAACTTAGAGTATTGTGTAGGTTATCTACAGTGGTGACTGCTGCAGTGAATAAATTTGCCGTAAAAACTTCTAAACACTACTTTCACTCTAGATTTTATCCTAATTTATTAAAATTTATCTACCAAAGGCTCTTTATGAAACGGTCCTAGTCTTCATTTATGTTTAAATCCCTAATAAAATGAAGTAAAATGGAAGTTTTCTACAATAAGTGCCCGAATCGGTCGGTAATAAATGGAAAGCAATTAGCCGCAAAAGTTACCACAGTATGCTCTAGAGTCCAAAGCAAAATTAATTCCAGAAGGAAATTATTATAGAAACTGTCAATTTTACGAAAATGGGAAAAACTTCATACTACATACACCAAATGCATCTGTGCTGTGTCCGTCTAACTTAACTTCTTTAATTACAAAGTTTACGTAGTTTGTAATAGTATTGTGTGCATTTTACCTTTAAGAGGATTATTTTGCTGTTTTCTAACAAATTGCACGTGTACACGAATTTATTTTTTACATTCCTTCTAAAACATGCATCATTCTAAAATAAGTTCAAGACTACGACTAAGGTTTACTGTTTTCCCAAGAAGTATTATTCCGTATTTTATACTGAAACTGAAATGTTTGAAAATATTTCCAACCAACCATGTTATCAACTTTATCAAAGTATGCGTGCTTGTTGAATGTATAAAACCCAAATTATGATGAATATACTATAACCTACTTCCGGATGTGGATTATCGATCCTAAAATAAAATGTAAAGGCCAAGGTATTTCTACACCTTAAAGGACGAAAGAAGTATACTCTCTCTCCAAATCCTATCAATGTAATCTTAAATGTAAAATTAAATTGTCATGCAGTTTTATATCACAGAAAATTCTTACCTTTCTTCATTATTACAAGATTGGACGAGCCAACATACTCTTTATTCATGCGACTTTCTCCAATTAATTTTAGTGCGGATATTAACTATTACCAACCACGCATTAGCTATTTATTTCTGTGACTTGGTTAGGTTTATATGACTTTCTTCTCACGTACGTAAAGACGCCATCAACTCTAGATACGTGCATGTTAACATTAATACTTCTACGATCATTACCATTACTACAAGTTAGAAGGTAGTTTGCATACATTCTGTTTAGCCTGGGACTTTTACTTTATATTGCATGAACCGAATCACTGAATGGACTACTTTTAGCAATAAATATGTCCTTCTCTAAACTGAAAACAACAGATATAAGCAGTAGGGTTGCAATGGTCCTGATGGTGGTAGGATTATGTAGGAGCACTACTACAATTGTGGCATTGACTAACAGATGAGGTGAATCTAGCGGAAGGTGGATTTGACATGCAATCCGATAATCCATTCAACCCCAACATATCAGGATACCTAAACAATATATTTTTTCTCTCTCTAATGGCTGAGTCAGGGTAGGTTTGTACTCAATAATTAATTACAATCTTGTACCTAGTAGAAGAAAAAAGGCTGAATTAGGCGTTTTAATAGGGAAAAATTAATTCTACTAGGAAATTTGTATATAGCGTTTTTCATTTATTTTTGTGACCTACTTTTATATCGCGAGTATCACTACAACTGGAATATTTCCTTGCTATTATGGGCTAGTTTATTTAGAAACGAGGTTTACAAGGTTCGCAAGTACCTGCCCCATTGCGGTTATCTAAACATTCACATGCATGAGAGTGCAAGGTCACCAGGAAATAATATTGTGATAAAATCAAGCGAACACGTAATATTTATATTTTTGAAAAATTGGAATACAGCGTTTCATGTAACGGTCACCTAAAATGCGTTCTCTTCCACAATTTTCTATTTATAAAAAATCGAGAAACCCATTATTAAAAACCAACAGAAAGACAGACAGACATCAACCTTTAAAAAATAGCAACTATGCCCTCTAAACGTTGTTATTGACGTGTACTTATAAACTTGAGAAAGAAAAATAATATTGTCAATTCATGCGTTCAATTCCATTTCATATGTTGTATAGAAAATACAAAAAACTAGAGTAAAAGTTGTAGTTGTAGTGTTTGTGTCAAAATCGATACTCGTAACTTGTAACAGCCAATCCTTCGTTGTGCTGTCTTGAAGGCCCAAAAAATCCCACTTTAGCTATCTTCTTTTCTCTTCCCTTCCGTTTTGACAAATTGTTGTGAAGGAAATCATCACCATCGCTAGTTAAACAAAACTTTACTTCTCTCCCAGTCTGCTACTGCTTTGACGTCTGCACTTTTTACCACTAAAATATAAAAAAAAATACAAACAGGGAAACCTTTTCGAATGAGAATCCAATAAGGAAAAAAGGATTGGTAGTAAAGGAGTGTTTTGTCTTGCAATGTTTTTATTTAATACCCTTCTCTCAATATTATCCTCGTGCACAGCAGAGTAAGTAGTAGTAGTGATAGTGGTAGATTCTCATGGTAGCAGCAGCAGTAGTAGTAGTAGTAGTAGTGATAGTGGTAGATTCTCATGGTAGCAGCAGCAGTAGTAGTAGTAGTAGTAGTAGTGATAGTGGTAGATTCTCATGGTAGCAGCAGCAGTAGTAGTAGTAGTAGTAGTGATAGTGGTAGATTCTCATGGTAGCAGCAGCAGTAGTAGTAGTAGTAGTAGTAGTGATAGTGGTAGATTCTCATGGTAGCAGCAGCAGTAGTAGTAGTAGTAGTAGTGATAGTGGTAGAT
>JAQFZX010002556.1:0-18208 GCA_034682405.1 Hydroisotoma schaefferi | reverse complement strand
CGTACTAACATCATCTTAAACAATGTTTGGGTAGGTTTTAACATAATTATGTCATGTTTATCCGTCTTAAGATCATCCTAAACAATGTTGAGGAAGGTTAAAACATAATTTTGTCATGTAAACCTATGTAAAGATCATCCAGAACAATGTTAAAGTACGTTTTAACATGATAATATCAGGTTTACCCATGTTAAGATCATTTTTCTCTATATATTTACTGGTGCAAAGGTAAGTTTAACGATGATATTGTCATGTGTACTCATGCGAAGGTCATAACCGGTGTTAAGGTAAGTTAGACGATGATATGCTTTAGAATGAATGTTATCCCGTAAGGTTAGATACGCGGGAGTAATCGCCACCTTACAAGGGTTTAACTTATCTTAACACAGCTACGCTTGAGGCCATAGTAGGTAACGTCAGCTAACGAGTTTTGTTTTTATAATTGCCTATATATGTGCCCAAAAGTCGCCATGCGACTTATACGCTATCTAGAGATATTCCCAGAATACTGCACTAAGTTCATTTACACTGAAAACCGGCCATCTAGGTATCATTACGCATAGCTTGTTCAATATGTATTCACAAGATAAAAACATGTATTCGTTAAACAGTGGATAAACGCGCGACCGACACATTCCTTGTTTTCAACAAAAATATATTTTAACGTAGTTTTAGATGGTAACAAGTTCAATTTATATCGTTTTGACATAATTTTGTCGCTAAACATAATTCATTGTTCACTTTCGTCGGAATTTAACAAGTTTATAATGCTTAAAGCAACAGTTGAATTATAATTTAATAAAATAACAAAATCTTTTTCTACAAATCCGTACAAGTATTCATCCGTTGATTTCCATGGATTCCGCAATCTTTTTCACATAAATATAGATACGGGTGTATCAAAGGCTGGCTTTGCACAATTTTTTGAAATTCATGGCGTTCAATGTCTTTTCCGTCTGTATCCTTAATGTTCATTTTATGCAAATGCAAGCGCATGAGAAGAGGAAATTCCTGAAGCAATTTGATAAGAAAGGCATATCCGATCTTAAATTTCAGAATAATGTTAAAATTTAAGCAAAATGAGCTGGAAACACAGCTTTTAAAGTTATTGATCTAGCGATGAGTTTTTCACCTCTCCATAAGCTATTAAGGCCAAGGACGTAAGTCCTGATGGTAGAACTTTCTCCAAACGCACGCCAAAAACATCCGGTGAATTTTCATAGAAATAAGTATTCAAAATAAGTTTTCGTAGATCTTAAGTCAGAAAAACAAGAAATCTGGTTAATAACTAAGAAAAATCACAATATTAAGTTTGCATAATAAGGATAAATAGAAAAACAAATACGTTTCCAGGTATTGAAATTTGGAACTGTGTCTCCCCATGTGGTATCCGGCTTTTCAATTTTGCTAATTTCGTCTTCTCGATTCACAGTTATCTTCAGTTCTTCAATCTGCATTTCTTGCAGCGCATACACGTACGCTAAGAAATCAGTTTTTGATGCAACTGCTATTGAAAGTTTTTTCAGGTGCTGGAAAAAGTGGGGAATATACGGACTCAGACTTAAATTTGATTCAAAGTTTTCAGGTTTTTCAGTTTCCACCCTTAAATCCCGTAAGCAAGGAAACCGAATCCTGTCAAACAATCTATTCATGAAATCCACTTGCATGAAACCTATTGAACCTTCTCCTGTCAGTTTCAATGTTTCCAACTGGGTTAATCCGTTTAACAGAGGTAGAAGATCAGAAACACCAAACAACTTTGGGTCGTGTAAGGCAAGACGTTTAAGATTCTTCATCTGAAATGGCAACTTAACTCTTAACTCGTTTTCGTATGGCTCAGGAAAAAGTTGTAGACATTCTAAGGTTCCGCTTAAAGCGCACAGCCACAATGTTAATTCTGTGTAGTCCCATTCCGCCTTTTTAGTACTAGTATCAGGTTCATTAACTTGTACTTTTAAGTGTTTAAGCTTAAGATTCATTTTTCTTAGGGCTTCATATTCATTGTCATCTAGTCCTCTTAAAGTCAAGGACTGCAGCGTCTGCTTCAGCCGTTCGTTAGCAGAAAGTCCTAATGGTCCAAAAAGTACATCATAGCAAACTGTTGGCATATAATTGTCTACGGGTGCGATATTCAAATCCCGAAGATTAGGCGAGAGTCGAATAATCTCTAAGATCTGCATTGTATTTTCAACTGAAAACGCTGAGGGGGAGGACCGATACTGTTGAGGGGTTGGTGTAATTTTTTGCCAGTTTAAGGATCTCAATCTGCTAAATGATACACGTAGAGAAGCAAATTGTCCACTTGAGAAACCGTTGTTTCTATCAAGATCCAACCACAACGTCAAACTATTCATATCTGACTGAAGCTGACTGAGAATCTCTAAAAGCTGTGGTCCCAATAGGCCAATCCTGAAACTGCCTCCACATAACAGGGTTTCTGGCGACGTTTTCAGCATTAATAATTGGTACAGAGCTGTATATTTGGGCAGTATTTCACGGTATTGAAAGGGAGCGTCACGCAGATATATAATTGAGGAGGGATGGCTGAAAGGCTGAGATATCTTTGACCAAAGGGAACAAACTTCCCTGCACTTCTTTAAAGATGCGAGATCCAAAAACGAAAATACTGTTTTCAAAATCTAATTAAAAAACATGAACGCACGATATATTGATTTTGAGAAACTACAAAACTCACGACCAAACCATACTAGCCGTTTTAGAACACTTCCCACTTCATATATATATATGTCAAATATTTGTAACCTTTGGATAGAAAAGTGCAGCCGCAACGGGATTTGATGGCAGGCCTTCTCTGAACGAAAGTTGTTGTGTAGACGGAAAGGATTCCATTTCATCCGTTGACCTGTCTTTTCTCGCGAAATAAAAGAAACTGAATTAAAATATACGATAACAACAACAGTTGCAATTATTAAGATTGTTCAACAGCAACCTTGTTCCATAGTTTTCTTCTTCGCACGCTTTTTCTGAGGGTATATTGCGAACACCTTACTTTACGAATGGGCTTGATGAATACTTCCGTTCTTCGAAATCTTGAATAGACCAAGAAACAATTTATTCACGTTTAATTTCAATAATTTTCCACATGAAATTCAATAAAGCTGCTCTTATCATTGATTGTAATAACCAGTTTGGCTAAGCAAGTACAGGTTTTAAAACATCCTGTAAAGATGACGTAAACCTATGTAAAGTAAGTTAACCGATGATACTGTAATGTTCATCATCTCAACTAATAATTTAGAATGTTTTGTTAACCCATGTTTAGATGATGTTGACCCACGTTAAACCGTGTTTATCTCATGGGAACCGATGTATAGATCATATTTACTTATGGAAAGGTAGGGTCAATCTTAAAGATGTCATGTTCACCCAGGTTACGGTACATTAAACCATGTTAAGATCGGTGGAACGAACGTTAAGGTAAACCCATGTAAATGCCATGTTCACCTTTGTTAAGGTATGTCAACTCAAATGTATCCTGTATGGCATGCTAACTAATGTTAAGATCATCTTCTACACTAGTCAAGGTAGGTTTAACCATAAAAACGTCATGTTAACTGATCATCTTAACCAATGTTTAGGTAGGTTAAACGATGATAACGTAATGTTTACTCAAGCAAAGATCTTCTTAACCGGTGTTAAGGTAAGTTAACCGATGATACTGTAAGGTTCAAACATAATAATGTCATCGAAACTCATTTTGAGATCAATATTTCCGATGTAAATGTTGGTTAAAACATGTTAACCCATGTTGAGATCGGATTAAACAATGTGAAGGCAAGTTTAAGCATATAAATGTCATGTAAGTTCAGATCGTCAAAGCCAATGTTTAAGGTAAGTAAAAGCTTATTTTGTCATGTTAACTTATGTTGAGATCATCATAACCAATAATTTAGTAGGTTTTAACATACAGTTTAAAACATAATTGTTAGCCCGTGTTAAAATCATCATAACCAATGTTAAGGAAAGTTTTAACATAATTATGTCGTGTTTTTTTGTTAAAAGAAAAAAAAAATCATCATACTTAATGCTCAGGTTGAGTTTAACATAATGTCATGCTTTTTGGTCTTAAGATCATCTTAAACCATGTTAAGGTAGGTTAAAACATAATAATGCCACGTTCATCCATGCTTGGATCATTTAAACGAATGTTTAGGTAGGTTAAAACATATTAATGCCATGTGCACCCATGTTTGGATCATCCTTACCAATATTAAGGCAGGTTAAAACATAAAAATGTCATGTTTATATGTGAAAAGATCATCTTTTACAATGTCTAGGTGGATTAAAACATAATAATGTCATATTAAGCCGTGTTAAGATCATATTAACCTGTGTAAAGGTAGGTTTAAGCTTCATATTGTCGTGTTTATCCAGGTTGAGATCATCATAACCGATGTCAAGGTAGATAAATACACAAATTTGTCCTGTTGACCCGTGTTGAGATGATCTTTAACAACGGTGAAGCAGGTAAAACATAATTATGTCCTCTAAACCCATATTGAGATCATTATTTCCACATGTTGGTTAAAACATGTTAACCCATGTTGAGATCGGATTAAAAAATATGAAGGCAAGTTTAAACATGTCATGTTTACCCAAATAAGATCATCAGAGCCAATTTTAATTAGGAAGGTACTATGATGATCTAAACCAATATGACAAGAGGTAAATTCATTACACTATCATGTTTACGAAGATGTCATGTTCACCCAGGTGAGGGGAGATTAAACCCTGTTAAGATTAAACTTAACTAAATTAGAATGTCATGTTAACCCATAGTTAGAAACTGTTAACCTATTTTAAGGTAAACCATTAGTATGTCAAGACACTCTTTACAAATGTGAAAGTAGGTTTAAGATGCTCTTATAGGGTTTCAGCAAAAATGACGATTAACAACCTCAAGTTAAGGTGGCAGTTAACTGCCTTAACGTGCATTTAATTAAGTTAACGGTAAACCATATTATGCTTACGCGATATTTACCCATTTAACGTAAACTTTTGGTAACACATATTGTGAATGAAATTAACGTGACGGTTGGGCTCAAGAACGTACTGTTTTTTAAGTAAGCGGGACATGCCGTTTTTGTGAAATAAAACGTAATAATGCCTCGCGTTCACGGCGTTATTTGTCGATAAACTTAAACTATTTCACGTTGACTTCATTTACTGCATTGAAAACCAGAAATTGTAAGGTTAACTTGGTAAATGTTGAGTTAACTTCCCTTTTACTGGAGTATTTGTCGAGTTAACTTAATTTTATTGCACGGTTACTTTATACACTGTATTAAAAACTAGAAGTTGTAACCAAACAACCAAAAGGCAACTTTGGTAAATGTTGCGTTAACGTAATAATGCTCCCCGTTTACTTGATTATTTTTCGAACTAACTTAACGTTGACTTAATTTACTGCATTTAAATTCAGAAATTGTAAGGTAAATGTGGTAACTGTTGCGTAAACGTGCTACCCGTTAACTTGCTAATTTGTCGAAATCGCTTAATTTTTGCCCGTAAAGTTTATAAACGGCATTGTAAACCAGGAGTTGTAAGGTAAACTCGGTAAATGTTGCGTTTACGTCAAATCGGTTCCCGTTTACTTCATTGTTTGTCCAATTTATTAAATTTATGGCCCGTTAACTGCATTTACTGCATAAAAAACCAGAAATTGTAAGGCTGTTTGCCAATCTTCTAGATTATAAAAATCTGTCGATCGCGTGTTTCTAATACGTTGCCTGATTACTTTATTTTGTTTTGCAATTCAGAAATATAGGCCCAATTCTACATAAACGCACGGTTTACCGGGAAAATTAGTCACGCATAAAATAAGTCCCTTTTTAAGGTGGACAATAAATAAATCTTTTCTAGAAATTGACCGTGCGGCATTTTTTATTTTTTTTTCACGCAGTTTAAAATACCCATGTGGTCTCCGTTATCTAAATAATAAGGTGAACCTAGAACCTTGAAACGCAATATTAGAATTTAATTTACCGGTTTGGCTGACAACATACTTTATACATCACTAAAAGATAGTATCCACAAGAAATCGTAAGTGGTGGTCTTAAACGCAATTGTATGGAAATCGGTCTCTTGGGTCAAACTTATCGACTAAGATACTACACGGATTCTAGTCACGTTTTCCAGGTAAATTTGAGTTTTTATGATACAGAATTAGTAAATAAGAAAAAGAAATAAAGCGTTAACTTTTGGGTTTACTTAATTATTTTAACAATCTGTTTCCAATTATTTCAAGGATCTTTGTGGTGCAACACTACCGGTGGGAACAAATCGGTATTTTTCTGTCATCTTGGAAGTAATTTAGAAAACAACCCGGTTTTTTCATCAGATTTACAGGTAAGCTTTTGCTTTAATTTATAAATAATATGTGGTCAACGCTCAGTCTTTGATTGGAAAATAAATATTGTAAAAGACTATAAAGTGACATTTCTACAACTTATCAAAGCGGCGCTGGCACTGGCCACAATGGCGAAGAAAACCAAAAATAAAAAAATTCAAATAAATCAAGGCTTTTTCCACTTTTCTAGCAGCTTCCCAATTAATAATTGGCGTTGTTCTTAACGACTATGGAGCCACTTAATAAAGCCGATTCATCTAATGACGAACAGGACAAAGGCAGGATAAAACGGCCTACTCCAAGGTTTTTAAAACAAACAACTAAAACAAAGACGAAGGCGGAATTGAAAGATATTGGATCAAAGGAGCTTATCGCGGACAATGGACAAAATGTAAACGTAATGGAAGCATCTGTAAGCGTTTCGAATGTGACCACAGCCGACCAAATTGAATATGACAATGTGGAAATTGATATTCCTTTTGATATTGCGGAAGAAGTTAATGTGCAATCGGAGAACGAAGAGGTATATTCAGTATACACAGATCCAATAACTGGACGTTTAACAGTCGGTCGACACCTTCGCCAATTTGAAGGACTTGAAGCTGTTACATCAGTGAATTCCAACTCTAATGCCAGCCAGCCAGCACCCATCTTCGTAGTCCCTCTCCGGACTGATCGTGAACATTCCCCAGTTGGTTTGCCACCTATTGACAATGAAGAGCAACCAACAGAAACTGCAAACCTGAATTCTCAATCCTTCAACAAAAAACGGAAACGAAAGAGTACCCGAGAAAGACCAAGGCACAGAGCATGGACGCCTGCAGCTGGGGCATTGGATCCTTTCGTTGCGTTTTTGGTTAAGGTGGACCAACAACCACAAGAAAGCCTCGTGAATTGGCGGAACCGCGCCTGGCGTGATTGGGAGGTAAAATTCTAGGTGTTACAAACCGATTAACTATTTGAAAAATTAATTAAAAATTGCTGATGTTACAGAATTTGCGGGAGGATGAAAAAAATCGGTTCCGGGATGCAGCGGAGAATGAGGAGGAATTATTAAATGCGCTTCTGAAGTCCGTGCCCAAACCTGTCACCACTGGCCAAGGACTTTTTGTGCAGAGAAACCGGCTAGAACACCTAAGTGGGTCTGACATTGATTGTATTTGGAGAAAAGTGCCACCTGAGTTCAAGACTGCTTTAGACCAAGCAGCACAAACAGACCACAATAATTATAAGGCGGTAAGAAATGCTTATTTGCGCTTCATTCCTTAATTTTACTAAAAAACACCATGAATCATAAATCCATGAACGTTAACAGGTTCTGAGCGAATTGCTTGACGAGGACAGAGACCCTTGAGGGCCGAAGAGTGAACTATTTATGTTTATTTTGTAATGCATTAAAATTTATTAACGTTATTGAATGAAATAAAAATAAATCAAATTAATTTACTTCCCCAGAATGTGTTTTTGAAATCATCCTTGGAATTTGGGGATGAAGGTTATTCACTGAGCTAGGTATAATTTACTTTTAATCCTGTAAGGACTGTAGTAAGTATTTTGAGTAAACCTGTTGGAGGTCGCAGCCCTGCACGTGCTTAACTAACTCTCTTAGACCAACGCTGCTTGAGAACAAGCTTAAAATCGATGTTATACTTCTACACATCTAGCTTACCCAAAAAACCGTGCTTCAAAGTGTTTTTGGACTGGTTGTAATTCACCACAATATCTCAACAAGTAATCGTGGCTTTTATCATAAACGCGCGGCCGAGAATATCACACTGTATTCACTTTGTAATTTTAACTGATCTGTTCTCATTTTTTGTAAGTTATTTAATGAATTTACTTTCTGAAATTTAGTTGTAAAACGTCATGCTAAACTTACTCTTCCTCCTATTTTTCAGTTCTGAATTAAAAATCTTGACGCAGACAGGTTTCGACTGGACAGATTTCTGTAATAAACTTCTTAAGGAGCAGTTTTTCAACAAAGACATTTTTATACCAAAACTTTTTGATTCAATCGTTTTGCTAATTACGGTGGGCGGTTGCAAAATCATTCGCAACACAATTTTATATGGTAGATGTTCTTTTCAGTCATATTTATACGTAGTGAATTTAAATAATTCATTGTTAGCAGACGAAGTCACCGGGGTGAAGACAGGAAAGATGACTTATAAGATAAAAATGGCTTTACGCAGCCATAAAAGTATATCCAACTCATCGGAGCCTCATTGCGTGAGAAATAGTTTGCGCAGCTAGGCCAATCTAACCAGTTCATCTGAAACGTTTAAATCATTGATCCATGGATGCCGAAGTTTGTAAAGTCCAGGCAACTTGAGCCTCCTTAATTTTTTAAAATATTCATAGTTGATAAACCTTCTTAAAAAAAATTAACATGGAAAGATTTTATGAACAAAGTAAACTACCATGACACGATTGGGCCCTTTCCCTTTCAATCAATTCAATTTCTTGAAAAAAATATTTATGCGTTTAAATTAAAGACAATTTAAATTTAATTATTTACTGGATAATGTTACAAAAAACAGAAGTCCAAATTTCAAATTACTCTCGGATTTACAATGTGTATATCACGGTTTTTTTCGGGAATTTAAGGGTTGTTTTAAGTTATTATTTTAAGCATGGCCCAACCATATCGTCAAATCAGATAATAGATACGGCATGGTAAATACCCCCACCTACATAATAAATTACATTAAGAAGCTCTGGTGTGACCTAGCAACTAAGGCAGTTCAACCAATGCCTATAAGCTTGTCATAAATATTACAGATATACTCGTATTGTTGAAGATGAGTCACGTAAAAGCGATTCCAGGAGCTCTACTGTTTCTTCAACTTGCCCATCAAGCTACACAAAAACCTGCAAAACTACAAAAAAAAAGAACTGCTTAAACGGCGACCGAAAAGCTGTATTACTAATTTGCAAAGAGAAGTTACTGGAATTCCTGACAGAAATGAAATGAAGGTCTTTTAAAGATTCAATAATTGCAGTAAATTTTACACTTTTTTATAAAGTTTCTGACGTTAAACCTCAATCAGCATCTGCCACTATGAATGCGACTTCTCGTGATTTAGCTAAAGCAAAAGTGAGAGTTCGTAAAAGGTATTTAGTATAAAAGAATCTCAATTATTCGCATTTTTATGGTTTAAGTCTAAATTATTGGTTTACTGTCTACAATGCTCCGTACACCAGACGAAGTGTTGTAAAAAACTTCAATGGTAATGAAAAATATTACAACATTACAAAAGTAGAAGTCGTGATGTTTAAAACGCAGCTGCAAGATGCCAATGCAAATTTTAGGAAGAAGGCATTTAGCCCTTAGACTTAAATCAACGAAATTTATAAGTTTAAATGCGTTCCTGGCACAAACTGCAGGTTTAAATGCTTTATGAATTTAACATTTTATGTTACATTGAACGTACAGTTGGGTTACCTTTAGGCCAAAACTTTTATATAAACTCTCCAACTATCATTTAACCTCAGAGCACTACTCATATTTTTAGCTGCCGCCGCTTTCAATGGTATTAACAGTCAATCACTTGAAGATGTTTTGATGAGGTTGAGGATCATAAATTGACATTTTATTTGAACCAATAAAAAGTTCAAACCACTTCATCTTCATCTAAAAATTATATGAACGTTAACAACATCGTATGATTGTGTGTGGGAGAACAAATACTACAAACAGTTTAAAGATGAGGTTAACGTGGGTTAACATAATAGTTTCGTCATTCTGTTGTTTTAATGCTCCTTATTATTGGTTAAGATAAGCTTTACTGAAGTAAAAATGATATTTTAATGGTTTAACCTACCTTTCCATTGGTTAAGATGACCTTTACATGCGTTTATATGACCGTTTCATGGTTTAATTTACCTTAACTAAGATAAAGATGGAACAAACATGGGTAGACATGATATTTTAAAGTAAAAACCTACCTAAAAGTTGGTTATCATGGTTAAACGTACCTTTTCATCGGTAAAGATGATCTTGTTTTGCAATGTGCTCAAAATAAAGTAATCAACAGCACAAGAATTCGACTTCACATTTAAAAATTTAATTCAAACCACTTTATCTTCAACTTTAACACCATCTAATGCTTGTGTCTGAGAGAACTAATAATACAAACAGTTTAACCCATTTATCAATAATTTTTTGAGATAATCGTAACACTTTGGGAATATTTAATTTGTCAAGTTGGGGTATTTGTGACCTTTAGTAAGCTTATTAAATCAAAGCTGTTGAATCGGGATGCGTGTGATTAGCAAACGGCCGAGACACGCGGTTAGAAAAATTTACATTGTTTCCAACGGAAAGATCGCCCCACGCAAACTTATTTATCACGCAGCCACCTAAGCAAAATAGCTTTCTCTGAATAAATTTTTGGTTTGAACCACCCAAGCATGGGGCGACAAATGCGAATTGTTCCATAGTAAGGTTCGGCAATGGAATCTGCCTTGCATTCCTATCAAACCCCATGTTGATCAATAATATGATCTGATCCAAAGAGACAGGCAGCGACGTCTTTATAAGAACTAATTCAAAGTTCAATACATTTATTTTAGAGACTGATTAAGCCAAAAATTTATTACATACGTCTACGTCGTAACAAGTACCGGATGCGGCCGTTGACCCGTCTGAAAACTCGTAATACCGAAACCAGCATCCTAATACTCCTCGCCCTTGCAGCTGTCGGATATTGTTTCCAAAACCTAACGATTTACATGGATTTTCTATTTCCACTCCCCACAGTTCGGATGTTAAAGGTGTCCTTGGTACTACTAGAAATTCAAACATGATATCAAATACATTTTCTGTAGTTATGATTATCATACAAATATTTAAATGGTTTTGCTGTAACCTTCATTTAGGGCCATGCTATCTGAACTTGAGGTTACTTGGTGATGTGGGTCGTAATCCGTCTCTGTTGCCAACGCACGAAAGCCTTCTGGCCTGGAGGTTGTACTGTCTGCCTCTGCGTAAACGGTCTTCATCGAATTGCCTGGCTTTAAAGTTCTACCCAAATGACAACTATCGTCACTGAAACACCTGTAATAAAAATATGTGTACCCGTATATTGGGCATGTCAAATTAAAAAAATAGAAAATCTCATTAACGTTCACTACAATGGCTGACTAGATATCGAACTTTTCATACACGATGTGGCCAAGAAGCCCACCCATACAAGCTCCTTTGTCGGCACTGTTTAGGTAAGGCATTCCGGCCTTTCCCGGACGCAAATGCTATGAACATTACCCCTTTTGGAATACACATAATATCATGTGCACAAGTGTCACCTCACCTTTGAATGGCTAAACATGGGTTGTTGGGACGTAAACTATCACGTCAATGCAGCTTTAAGTGATCAAATGTAATCGTAAAACCGAACCACGAGCCAAAACAGCAGGCGTAGATAGGTTTACTCGAGTTTCATATGTCGTTACGATCGCGTTTTTGAGATTCAATGCCTAAAAATAGCCAGACCTGCATTTTTGTCCGTGCGTTAAAGTTATTTTACAACTTCTGGTTCTCGATGTAGTAATTGAAGTCAAATTATGTTAACTCGACAAACCGGGTAGCATTATTACGTTAACATTACAACTCCTGGTTTCCAATGCAGTGAATAAAGTAATCGTGCAATAATTTACCTAAAAATTGGACGGTTAAACCCAAATTTAACATTGGTTAAGATGATGACATTACTATTGTTTAACCTACCTTAACTTAAGTAAAGATGATCTTTCGATTGGTAACATAATATAATTATGGTTTAACCTACCTTGAGTATTGGTTTAGATGATCTCAACATGGGGTTTACATGAAATTATAATGGTTTAACCTACCTAAACACCGGTTTACATGGTCGTAACATGAGTAAACACAACACAACTATGGTTTCATCTACTTTAACTTAGGTTAAGACGATCGTTACGTGGTTTAACATAACATTAGTAAAGTTAAACCTAACTTAACATAGGTTAAGATGATCTTAACAAGGATAAACATGACATTAAAGATGATCTTTACATGCATTACGAACATTATAACGGTTGAACCTACCTTAAACATTGGTAAAGATGAACTTAACATGAGTTAATAACTTAGTTATAGTAAAACCTAAACCTAGATTAAGATAATCTTTACATGCGTTATGATGACATTATAATGCTTTTATCTACCTCAACATAAGTTATGATCTTAACATGGGTTCACATAACAGTATTGCGACCACAGTTGTGTTATATTAACCCCTGTTACGATCATTTTAATCAGTGTTAGGGTAGGTAAAACAAGAATTTAGTCATGTTATTCCATGTTAAGATCATCTTACCCAATGTAAACTCATGTTAAGATCATCTAACCCAATGTAAACTCATGTTAAGATCATCTTACTTAATGTAAACTCATGTTAAGATCATCTTAACCAATGGGTTAGGTAGGTTGAACCGTAGCTATGTCATGTTAACCCACTTTAAGATCATAACTTACGGTATGGTAGAGTAAACCATAATAATGTTCTCTTAACCTATGCTAAGGTAGGTTTAGCCATAATAATGTGATGTTTAAAAGATCATCTTCACGAATGTTTAATTAAGGTGTAACCCTGATTATGTTTTATTAACCCATGTTAAGATCATAACTTACGTTAAAGTAGGTTAAACCATTATACTGTTGTGTCTACCCATGTTAAGATCATCTAAACCTATATAATCATGTCACTATAAAAATCGTAACTTACGGTGAGGTTGGTTAAACCATTAAAATATAATCGTTACAAAGTTTAATGATGTCATATTTAGCCATGTTAGACTATCTTAACCAATAGTATAGGTAGTTTATACCGTAATAATGTCATGTTAACCCATGTTACGATCATAATTAACGTTAAGATAGGTAAAATCACTATAATCGGTGTAAACTTATGTTCAAATTCCTTCATGTCAAAATTCATGTAGTATTGCGTGCTCTCCGTTCTTGGGTTGAAATTGATTGCGCTCTCGTACCCCGATCTCAGTACTTTTACTGTAAAGCCTTCTGAGCGCGCTTGTAACGGAGAACGGAGAGGGCAAAAAGCGCTCTTAAGCACTGTAAACGTGGATTATCGTTCCAATAAGTTGCATGTGTGACAAAGCAGTAGGCTTTCAATTATTATGCTTAATATCAGAAGCTAGGTTAATTTAAGCTCATATTTTTGTCATAATTATCTTGAACGGGTTTTTTTAACACACAAAAATTCCGTTTATTCTTTTTGTTAGTGAACGATTTAGAACAAACAAACGGTTACAATTTTCCGTTCGCGAACCCACAAGCGGTAATTTTTGATCGTTCAGAAAAAATTTAACGAACGAACGATCGGTAACTACGTCAATTTTGCGAACGCACGAAGGATAGTTCTGAACGGTTTCACCTGTGCAAAAAACCACAGTAATTATAAGGTGGTAAGAACTTTTAATTTGCGCTTCAGTCGTCTGTTGTACTAAAAAGTACATCATAAATCCATAACGTTAAGAGGTGCTGAGCGTATTGCTTGACAAAGAAATGCGAAAGCTTTTAATGAAATACTCAAATACATCAAATTTATTTAATTCCCTAGCATCTGTTTCGGAAATTATTTTTTCAACACAGTAAGCCAGTGCTAAGAGGGAAACTATTGGCGGTCGCAACCTTAAACGTGCACAACTTACTGTCTAAGATCAAACCTGCTTACGTGCTGTTGCAGACTTAAAGGCTAGGAACATCGATGTTTTATTTCTAGACATCTCGTTAACTAAAAAAACCGTGCACAAAAGTGTTTTTGAACTGATTGTGATTAACTACAATGTCTAATCGAGTGCTCGTGTCATTTATTATAAACGCGCGGCCGACAACATTTTTTTGTTTCCACTTTGAAATAGTATCGCATTTCATTTGCTTGACTTATTTTTTCTGCTTTTGGTGTTGCTTTGAAACTGCTTGCTTTGATCAATTCAGCTGTGCATTTAAAATCTTGAAGCAGACGAGTTTTGTCTCCATTTTCTCTTTGCACTCGAAACATAACTAATCAAAACACACATTTTAAGCCGTACCTGCCGCTGTTAAAAGGTGTTGCAATCGAAAACCAATTTTTTTTAAATCAATAGTATTGTAAGTTAAAGTGGTGGTCTGCAAAAGTATTGCCAAACAATTGTATACACTAGATGTTCTTTTGAGGTATCTAAATATGTTGTGAATTGAATTTAATAATTGTTTGCAGTTCAGACGAAGTGAACGATCATTAATACTAGGACAGGATAGATGACTTCGCAGATAAAAATGGTTTCAAAAAAACCAAAAAGTTCATCCAACTTATCGGAACCCCCTTACGTAAGAAAAGGTTTGCGCAGTGAATCAAATCTGAACAGCTCATCTGGACCTGACACAGAAAAAGTGGAACACCTACAATCAACACATACAGCAAGGCTCGTTGTCCGACCTCAAGATATGTAAGTGCAAACTAAATAATTTGTACAATAACTACAGGGTACCTTGGGATTCTGAATTTATTTCTGGTTTTTAATTGTAGAAACTTAGTGCCGAAAGCAGTCAGTTTCAACGACGTTGCACTTCGTTTAAAACTGCTTAAACATATCAAAGATCCATTAACAACTGACTTTAAGACGCTGAACTGTTGGAAAAGCCTTCTACATCAAAATAACTGGCTCAGGAACTGGTCAGGAACGCGTCGTCGCGCAAGGTCTTTAATGCTTTCATTCCAAATGAAAGAAATTCACGTAGTGGAAACTTTAGAATACTTTTTGATTGACCGTGGAGTATCCATCGAGAATATAGATGCTTTATATATGAAGTACTCAACTTTGGAAAACCTCCCTCAGATTTATCGACCTGAATACCGCCGAACGTTTAATAATGAAGAAAGAAACGAAGTAGCCAGGTTACAGTCGCTGGTTCCAATTAGGGTATTGGATCGTGCTCTTTCAGTCCTAAATGGAACCTCTCACGGGATGTATTTGGCTCCTTTAAGGTGCATTTTTGTGGACCAAATGGAAGGAAACGGTATAAAATATCTTTGGCCCAGCCTATTTCATTTCTCTAAGTTTCCTGCTGAATCAAACTTTCCTCTAAAGTACATAATCCCATACGTGACGAACAGCACGACTACTGAGTTAGCAAAGGTCACTTGTTGTCATGTTGTAGTTTTCATAGCTGATAGAGAAACAGGAAAGATTAATGTGTTCGAGCCAACAAGAAAACGATCCTATTTGAATGACTGTTTGCCGGTTGTTAATGCTTTTAACTACATTGGTATACAGCCTTTCAATGGAATAAAAAAGTGGGCAGTTGGGGATTTAGTAGATGGTTACATTCAAACTGGGTATGAATGTGCAGCTACGGCTTATGGCATGATAGTGTCACTCTGTAGAGGCGAAAACCCTCCAGATGAGAAAAAAGGATCAGTCCTTAAATGCCTCGAGTGGAGGAAATTAATGCTGGATAATTTTATCCAGGCTGTTGACACAAATTAGTCTAGTAATACTTTAGTTTGTCTGCAACATCGTTCACCTTGCTTGTACAATTTTATGAATTAAATAAATACATCTATGCTGAATTATAAAATTAATTTTAACATTCCTTCTTATTTATCACACGGGTGTAAAATGGTCTTTGAAATTATTAAAAACTCCAAGCAGCTGTAAGCCCTGTCAATGAATCTAGCCTACGGGCGCTGCACTTAACGTTTAACTGAATCATTAATTAATCGTAAATTAATTTTAACATTCCTCCTTATTTATCAGGCAGTGTGTTTGCAAGTGTCTGGTTCGAAGGGATTCCGAGTATTCGTTGCTTAGCAGAGCAGCTCAAATAATATCTTTCTGCACGCTGTTGAACGATAAAATTGTCATGTTCACTCAGTTAAAGATCATCTTTACCAATGTTAGGGTAACGTAAACGATTTAGAATGTTATGATAACGCAGGTTAAGATGAAGTTAACCCATGTAAATGTACGTTAAGCCGTGTTAATGTCATGGTAAAAGATGAAAAGTTCATATTAACCTATGTTAAGGTAGGGTCAACCGGGTATATGTCATGTTACCCTGGTTACGGTACATTAAACCATTCACACGTATCAACTCATATTAACGTACGCTTATGTATGTAAACGCATCTTAATGCCATGTTAAGTTTGTTAAGGTATGTCATCCGAAATTTAGAGCCTGTAAAGATGACGTAACTTATGCTAAGGTTGGTTTACCTTGTTATTGGGCTGTTAACCTATGTTAAGATCATCTTTACCTGTTTAACTATAGGTTAAACCATTATAATATCATGTTTACTCATGTTTAATCATTAAAACTTATGGAAGAGGGAGATTAAACCATAATTATGCATGTTAACTCATGTTATGATCATCTTACCCGGTGTTTAGGTAGGTTTAACGTTGATAAAGTTTAGTTTACTCATGCAAAGATCATCTAAACGGGTGTTTAGGTAAATACAACGATCTCATTGTAATGTTCACTCAGTTTAGGATCATCTTTACCTATGTTAAGGTAAGGTAAACGATTAAGACTGTTATGTTAACGCAAATTAGGATGAAGTTAACCCATGTAAGCGTGCGTTAAACCGTTTTAATGTCATGACCGATGAAAAGTTCATATTAACCTATATTAAGGTAGAGTTCACCCTAGTTACTGTACATTAAACCATACTTACGTATCAAGTCATATTAAGTTATGTATGTAAACGCATCTTAATGCCATGTTAACCCTTGTTAAGGTATGTCACTTGAAATTTAGATCCTGTAAACCTGATAAAAACTTATGTACAGGTAGGATTTACCTTGTAAATGGGCTGTTAACCCATTTCATGTTTACACATTTTAAGGTACAATTTACCAGGTTAATGTCATGGTTATAAAGATCATATTTACCATGACATGTACACGGTTTAACGTACGTTTTCATGTGTTAACTTCATCTTACCTTGCGTTAACATAACATTCGAAATCGTTAAGCTTGCCTTAACATTGATAAAGATGATCTTAACCTTAGTGAACATGACAAATATCATCGTTCAACTTACCTAAACACCGGTTAAGATGATCTTTGCATACATAACTGAATCAACCTTCAATTAACCGTAACACAGGATTACATGATCCTTACATAAATTAACAAGACGTTATTATGGTTTAATCTACCTATACTATTGGGTACGATGATCTTAACATGGAAAAGCATGACAAAATTGTGGTTTAACCTACCTCTTGCGTAGGTTAAGATTATATAAACATGATTAAGCAGGACAATATAATGGTTTTACGTATGTTAAAATCGGTAAAGATGATCTTAACATGGGTTAACAGCCAATTTACAAGTTAAACCTTAACAAGGGTTAACATGGCATTAAGATGCGTTTTCCTACCCGGTTGACTACGTTAACATAGGTAAATATGAACTGTACATTGACTACTATGACATGAACACGGTTTAACGTACGTTTTCATGTGTTAACTTCATCTAAACTTGCGTTAACATAACATTCGAAATCGTTTAACTTGCCTTTACATTGGTAACTATAGGGTAAGATGATCTTAACATGGATAAGCATGACATAATTGTTGTTTAACCTACCTCGAGCTTAGGTTTAGATGATATAAACATGAGTAAGCAGGACATTATAATGGTTTTACGTATATTAAAACAGGCTAAGATGATCTTAACATAGTTTAACAGCCAATTTACAAGTTAAACCTTAACAAGGGATAACATTTGATTTGATTTGATTTGATTTGATCTTTATTAAAGTGTCGAGCCAGTTCAATATATTACACATTGTTCTACCACCA
>JAQFZX010002555.1:0-18214 GCA_034682405.1 Hydroisotoma schaefferi | reverse complement strand
TTTTTCTAATACGAGTGCGGATCAACCCTGTGCGATTCTCAAAAAGTCTTAGAGCACGGGGCGATCTAATCAACTAGGAATTGGGCATAGTAAAGTTTGTTAGGCATTGAGCGTAGTAGTTTGTTAAGCGGGCAGTAGTCATGTACCGTAAAACCTTGACAATAGGCCGCATACTTTCCTTCGCATGTTATATAGGGGTAACTCCTATGTTAAAAATGCTTCAAAAAATATTTTTTTGATACCTAAACCGCGGCCAATCCTCGAGGTATTAGAATACATTAATAACATGTTGAAATGCATGGCTAGTAGGTAGGTGTGATTTTGTTTGGTATTTAATGTCTTTATTCATTCTGTAAAGTTATTTTGGGATACACGGGAGGGATTCAGAGCTTAATTACCTCTGCTGTGCTGCTATTCGTACGTATTTGTGTAGACGTCTGTTGTTGAGTTTTATTAGCGGTTTCTTTCATGGGGAAAGCTTGTGGCGTCCACTTTACTTACAGCTACCTAGATTTACAGTTAGATTTACGTACAAGTGTTGGTTTCTGGAACACAAAGTTGTGGTAATTAATTGTATTCATACTTGATCAAATGGGAAGAAGGGTGACCATTTGGAATATAAAGTGGCAAGAATTCTTAGTGGATTTACGCTAATTTAATACAATTAATTAAAATCGTATTAAATTTAAAGCTAATTAAACTCTCTCTAACTCTTTTATCAATCGTTACCTGTATCTTTATGCATCTTTATCTGACCATTTAAACATTTAAAGTAAAACCTTTACCCCTAAATCCTCGCCCATATGCCGCGGCTTATATATGCAAAGAAAGATGGTTTAAAGCATGTTTAACTTGAGAGAGATGCTCCTTTTAACATGTGAAGGATGGGGCGTGCGGCATAGTTAACGCGGGCGGTATATGGGCGAGGATTTAGGGTGGAGGATGCAATGGGCATTATATGAATTTCGCAGTTAATTAGTTTGTTTTTTAATTAGTTTTATGTTGAATTGCTAAAATCACAACTACAGAGGTTTGGTAAATGTGGATTCTAGAATATGGCATGGTAGCTTTGGTTTTGAAATAGAAAAAAAATTCTAAAACCCCGACAAATGTTTGTTGTGCGTTACCCGGATGAATTATGTGATGTCCCGTCGCTCCGCATGTCGTGAACTAGACCATTAAAATGAAATTGATCCGCACGGGTGAACTTCCCCTGGGGATTTTATAATAATCCCGGATAGACCGATATTACGATCCGGGTATTCTCACTTTTTCCTGCTTATAATAAGTGGAAATGATGTAGAATGGGAATGTGAAAGGGAATACTTATGCAGGATGGTGCGTGTGGGTCTAATGTTACGTCAGTTGTGATCACAAAGGTTGTAATAATGGAATGTAATTAACATTTAGTGGTTGAGAGGGGGAGGTGCTGCGGTTGAGGTTGATGAGAGGCTTCACTTATAACTGGCAGGATTCCTATACAATCCATCCATCCACCAACTGAGCTATTTCTGGTAGAATTGTTTTACTATTTTCCAATTATAAGTTTGGCAGTTATTGGAGGAATACTTGGGAAATCCAAATAAGTGGTGGAGAAGTGGAATGATGATCTCTCACGGTAGTTATATTATAAGTGGACATGCTACAGCTACTTCTAGTACCTTCGTATTCTACTACTACTACTACTACTACTACTACTACTACTACTACTACTGCTACTACTACCACTACTACTACTACTGTTACTACTACTACTACTACTACTACTACTTCTACTACTACTACTACTACTTCTACTACTACTACCACTGCTTCTACAAGATCTGCCTACCTTTCTTTTACCTCTTCCTCGACTTCTACTTCTACTATGCATTTACGTTCACTAATAAAAAATTGAGTATGCTTGGACAGATTAGGGAAAAAGAGTAGTGACTAGTTTTAATATTATAAAGTGGAGGATATGCAACCAATTTGTTTTTGTAATTCTTGTATTGTAGGATACACACAGGTTGTAATTTAAATAGTTAAACTTTCTCCAAGGATTCATGTTAATTAATGGTCATATCTTCCGTGTAGGAGGAAATCATGGAGTGTTTACGGTTCCCTTGAATTTAATACAAAAGCATCCATCTTTCTCCGTTATTTTACATTCTGTATCTTTTCTTTTAATTTTTATATTATCTCAAGAGAGTTAGAAGGACGAGGGTTTTGGTAAATGATTCTACTTCTAGAACAACTACCCTAAATCCTCGCCTATATTCCGCGGCTTGTATATGAAAAAAAGATGGTTTGAAGCATATATAACAAGGGAGAGTTACCCTTTTTAAAATGTAAAGGATAGGCGTGTGGTATAATTAACGAGGGCGGTATATGGGCGAGTATTTAGGGTACATACTTACCGATGGAGGATTATTATTTATCGGGTAAAGTTTTGCTACAGATGACATGATTTATGGGGAAAACTTACCATTTTATAATGAAATTGTGAATTTATGATCATTTTCTTTCCCATCATTCTTAAATCTGGATTTTTGGATATGAAATCCAGTGAAAGTTTAAACAACAGCTTTTTTAACATTTCTCTAAATGTAACAATATAAATAATAGCCTAAGAATTTGACATTTTGTCAAGTCAGAAGTTTATTGACTAATTTTAAACTATAAAAAAATGGCATAATTGTAAAACGTAAGTAGAACTTGGGGTATTTATTTTGTAAAGTGCATAGTCTCGAATAGTGTCCCGGGACAGTAATTAATTGTTCTGTTTTTTTGGGGGTCATATTCAGCATACGGTTTAATGGGGATTATGGGGTTATTAATTGTAATTAAGGGGGAAACTATTCTAGAGGGGACACTATTAGAGAAAATATGGTAAATAAATTGTAAAAATGTACAAGATGCGAAATGCTTTTATTTTTATTTGAAACTTTTGAGGTTTTATGCAGAATCAGACGTGTGGTTGTTTAGCTATGAATATTTGTGATTTCATCCCGAAATCTTTTATAATTTTGGAGGTGAAAAGGTTTTATTCGGGTGAATTAACAGTTTGAGATGGAAAGGTTTGTTTGAACTGTTTTTGTGCTCAAAGAAATTGTAAAATCAATCAGATTGGTTGCTTTTCTCCATTCGGCGACGGAGGTAGTCTAATCTTGCATGAGTGACTTGGTAAAGACCCGAATAATATTGATAAATAAACCCGGGCAGCTAGCTACCTGGATCAGGGGGCTTTTTTAGGTCTGGGAAATGGCAGGAAAGAAGGAAGAATGGAAACGGATAATACCCGGGCGGCGGACGGATGGATGGATAAATGTGGGATTGATCCTTGATTTGCATGCAGAATCCATGGATAACCGGCAACCGGCTGTTCTTGGAATTTTCTGCAAGAAGGTTACACTTTAAGGAATGCTTTTGAATTCAGATACAAGCCGCGGTAAGGGAGATAAGATAGAAGTTATAACTGGATCTTCCTCGGCCACAGGCCGCCCTTTATTGGTTAAAAGTAAAAGCAAACTAAAAAGGTCATGCGGTGTATTTGCGAAGTTCTAGGTGCAACTTAAAAGGTCATGCGGTGTATTTGCGAAGTTCTAGATGCAACTAAAAAGGTCATGCGGTGTATTTGCGAAGTTCTAGATGCAACTTAAAAGGTCATGCGGTGTATTTGCGAAGTTCTAGATGCATATACTACTGAGGCTTATGAGATCGCATTATTATAAAGGGCGGCTTATAAGTTGGAAAGGAATGGGGATAAAAGGTAGGGATGTGGATTTAGCTGGTCTGCTGTTTTGGGTTTTTGTTGCATAAAAAATAGACTATAACGTTGGGTTTGGATTGGATACGAGGTGGGTAGGATTGAGGAATCGGGGAGATGAGATTGAGATTTGGATCTGCGGGTGTTTTGCGTAGTTTTTTTGTATACGAGTAGTGGAGTAATAATAATAAATCAATGTCTCTATCAATGCCGCTTTATAGGGATAAAAAAGAATGTAATGAAAGTGGGGAAAGGTAGTGGGATTATTGTGAGAGTGGTTGTGGTTGGTGAAAGGCTCAATCTGAATCTTTTGAGTGAAAGTTAGTAGGGTTGGGGTCGTAGGTAAATTATAAAGAGATGGAATATATTCATAGGAAAAAGCATTTAGAGGGTTTAAAAAGGGGTTATGTGCTTTGGAAATGCTTCTTAGGGTATTCGAAACTGCCATTGTGGTCCTTGAGAGGTTTTGGATATGCCTTTGGGCCTTTATAATTCTAGTTGGGGCCTTTCTTCAGCTTGGGCCTTTTAGATGGGCATTTTTGTTGAGGGTTTGGGATTTGGGAAAGGCAAATAGAGCATTTTAGAAATGGATTTTTGAAAAGGCTTTTGAGCAAATTTCGTTCTTTAATTTGATTTTATAATATTTCATTTTGGGTTTCATTTTTTCCACCAGAATACCGTATTTCTGGGTATTACTCCCCTGAGGAGTTATTGTTTTGAGGCCAAAATTGTGACAACTTTTTACATGAATAAGATAAGGCGACTTTTAATTTTTAACATGGGAAGGATAGGAGAAGCTATTTAGGGGGGAGTGATAATTAATTTAGTAAGTATCTCCGTACCGCTCCACGTTAAACGTAGAAATTGTGTCCTATCTTGTCCATGTTAATAGAACTTCTAATTACAATTTCGAAGTAATAAAACCCCCAGGGTAATTAATACCTCAAATAGGTTATAGTAATTTGTTCGTATGTTATTTACAGTCCGTTCTTCACTTTGAGTAGACTGCCATTGCCAGCGTTTACTTTCAGGATTTTGGAGAGGAACAGGAATAAAGTATTTGAGTTTAATTTAGAATGGAAAGTGGAGTCTTTTCATTGCTGAGCTTCTTTGAATTTATTTTATTTCATCTTTCATTCATTCGTAAAACTGTTGGAGTTGGAGTATTGTATTCATCCAACTTGGAATGTATCAAATGGACAGTACTATTTTTGGGACTCTGTCGTTCAGAAAAATAAAAGAACTTTGCTAGATTTCAGATTTAACTCGAGGTTCATCTCCTTAAGAAGAATAGTAACGAGGAGGGAGGGAGGGAGTGAAATTATGAGGTTTACATTTAAAAGTTCGGTCATTAGGAATATAATAATTCCCCCATGCATAATTCCCCACTACCTTCCAAGTAATAATTCCACAGGGGTATTGTTTCGGGAAATATGGTAGAGTTCTGCAGGTTTTGGAGCTGCTGTTGGAGGAATTATGGCATGGATTAATGAATAAGTTTTGTTTTTCTTCAAAGTAAATCCTAAATATTAGACACATTTGTGGAGAAATGAAATGGTGGATAAAAGTTCGAGGGTTGGGAGGTGACAGGGACAGATACCAACACAACAAGGTCCTCAAATATGTCACCTCACGTCCCATACATTAAATTAAATTTAGAGACTGGAAATAGATGGAAACATGATTTGATTGGTATGATAGTTTGATTATGAATTAGAGGATGGATGCAATGTAAGGTAGAAGTTTAGATCGGTTTGGAATTATAAATGGAAACTACAGACAGAATGTAGTAGTACAGGGATGGAGATCTTGGGATTTATTTAAATAGTAATAAATTAGTATTCAACTGGAGAAAGTCCTATCGATCTACTTTTGCATTTCTCTCAAGGTTTCACCACTGCACTAGGTAAATACTAATGCTACTTTTGTACATAAAGGTGTACCGTATTTCCCGTAATAATGCCCCTGGGGAATTATTACTTGGAAGGAAAAATTGTAAATTCTGTAAACATGGGCAAGATAGGGAGGTTGTGGGGGATTATACCGGGGGCATTATTTTGAGAAATACGATATTATATTGATTGGAAACAACTGCATGACAGGATTGTATACTCACTATCTTCAGCCTTATCAAACTTTACTCCTTTACCTTTATTTTTTATACACGTTTTGTAGAAGGGTGGAAGTACCAAAAAAGTGGAAGGTTTTGAGAGTGAGTTATGATGTATTTGACAGATTGATGACTTGAACTGAGGATGACAATCTGAGAGCTAGTCGCAGCTCCTCTTCTACCATTTGTCAAACTTGAACTTGACTGCTCAGTTCATCTCACTTTTATTCTGGATTATTATTATATATATCTATATAAAAAAAACCTCTTGTAAAGAACTCTTATCTTTGCTTACTTATCTGGATAAGATTATCTTGTATCTTGTATGGCAGAGAATCATGGAAATAAACCCAGCAGTTTGGCTTTTGTTAAAAAAATAAGTCTTTTTATGGATCTCAACCGGTGAGAATCCTACACTAAAAAAAGCAACTTTGGGTGTAGCAAATCCTTATAAATCCTGATGACTTTATTTCCCCATAAAGATAATATTAATCATTTCTTTTTGATAATGTTTGTGGGAGTAATTTGATTAATTTCTGATCAGTCCTGATCAGATTCTTTTTGATAAGGAAGAATATCCGAGGATAGAGCAGGCATGGGTATAAATGAGATGATATAATTCCACCATGACAAGGGTTGTTGGTGGGATAATCCCTCCGGATCCGGGTAGAAGTAGGACCAGAGGTTGTCCCACGTGGATGGGTTTTTATCGGTTTTAATATTAGAAGGAGGGGCAGACCATGCTAGGGAACTGACCCACCACTTGACTTTTGACCAGCCGGACTTTCCCAAGTTTGTATCCGTTTCTGGATCCGGGCCAACTTTCTTCCGGGTTGGAGTTGGAGAGTCTGAAGTTACAGAGTCCCATAAAAGTTTTGCTTGGTGGATGTAAGTTAAATCGGGAGGTTTATCGGAGGATGGGTCGTCTAAAAGCATTTTATTCCAACGGGTTTCAACACTTTCTTCTTGGTCCAAGTCGGATGATGATGTGGAAGGAATTAACCACATGGAGTAGGAGGAATACCAGGACTGAAATAAAAGGACAGAGGGGATGCTGAAAGTGGGAGAAAGTTGGGGGAAAGATTAAAAGTATTTCCGGTTTTAATTCCCCTTTAATAATTCCTTTGTCTTATTCATGTTAAGCGTGTTTTTTCAATTGTTCCATTGTAAATAATAATTCCCGAGCGACAGAGGATGAGGAATTAAAATGGGAAATATTGTAGCTAGAATTAATACCATGTTTTGGTTTTAATTCCCCTAAATAACTTCATATTCTTTTGTGAATTTGCCCTATTTTAGTTAAGCTTTTTTTTAATTAGAAAGAGACATGGAAAGCGGTTACTTTGGGCTTTTCTGCTTCCACTTTGGGTTGTTGGAGTAGGGTTGAGTTGGCCGGTAACCAGAAATCGGAATAAGACCACAATACAGATGGTGACCACACCCCCAACCAGGATGAGTTGGAAACTGAACCATCGGGTTGTTGGGTTGACCCAGAACTACTAAAGGAGTCATGAATGGGAGGAGGGGGAGTGGTTGTTAGCTTGTCCTCTGTGGGGGTGGTTTTGGAATTGGACCAACTATACCACCAACCGACCTTAAACACAGAATCAAATCTAAGACCCTTTATGGCTTTTTTATGCATCGCATCGCACACTCAAAACTAACAACTACTGCTACCACTACCCCTACTACTACTACTACTACTACCACTACCACTACTACTACTACTACTACTACTACTACTACTACACTACTACCACTACTACTGTTTTCTGTAATCATCATTTATTGCCACTTTTATGTGAAATAGATCTCTAAGGGATTAAGACAGCTTATATTGGGTAGTAGAAGAGCTTTAGAGCAGCAAACTCAACATTTATTTCATGTGTTAAAACTAACTAACCACTACTTACTGTTGCTGGCTGGTTTTGAAGCCAAATTGAGGAAGGGAATTAAAAGTATTCTCTATAAAGATCCAGAAAGCTCCAATCAAAGGAGTTATTTCAACAATTAATTATAATTAACTGTGATTTTAGGAGGGAATGGCTTATTGGATTCTAAGAAAGTTTATTCCATTATTTATGTATCCGATTTATAGTTTTAATTCGGGGAAATACGGGTGAAGGATGGATGGAGAGTTACTTTTTGAATTATGCAGTAAGTTTATGCAAAATACGACATGCAATCTTGTTTCTAGTCCTAGAAATCAAGCTACTTTCCTGTCTGGGACGCTCTAGTAATTAAATTAATTAATTTAAGTACGTAACTGATAGTTAATTCCCCCGATTTCGAAAAAGTTGATTGGGATTTGCAAAACTTGGTAGGAAGTGAGTATTAAAAAAGGTGTTTTGAAGGATATTAACATGGGAAAGAACCCCCTTTTAACATTTAAAGGGTGGGCGTGCGGTGTAATTAACGGGGCGGTATATAAGCGAGGATTTAGGGTAGGTAGAGTAATACAATTTACTTTCTCTGATGGTTTAATACCTACAAAACAGAGAGGGGCAGAGTCTAGCCTAACTTTCCCCATTTTTAGTGAATGAAATCCCAAGTTTTTCATCCAAGTTTGTAGAATAATTGGGAATTGTTCTCACAGAAGAGGAAGTAGAAGGAGGTTGATCATGATCATCTAATTTCTCCGAGAACCAGGAAGTCCATGGAAGAAGAAACCATTCACTCAAGATTGGAGATTCTTCTGAGAATTCCGGATGATTCTTACTTTTGGGGTTGTGGAGTTTAGGAGGAGTCTGGGGGGAATAATAATCAGTCCATTCACCAATCTTCTTCCTCAAGAAGGAATTAGAGAATTCGGCAGTTGAGGTTTCCAAGATTGTTTTCTGAGGTTCTGAGGAACTCCAGAATGAGAACCAACTTTTAGTCGGGTTTTCTGCTGGAAGAATACTACTAGAAAAAATAGGAATGCAGCTAAACTCATTATTTTAAGGGGAAATAGGGAATAGTATGGAAAACTTAATTATGAGGTGTTTCTATGATGGATTAACTATATTTATTTGCGGAATCTAGAGAAAGTCCTAAGATTTTCGCTTATTTTGGCTGAAATTCATGGATTTCTGAACCTTCAAAATGGAGAGTACATCAGTCCATAGAACTTTGACTTTTATTCAGGAAACATTAGGATTTCTTGTTTAGAAACTACCGTATTTCCCGTTTTAATTCCTCATCCCTTCGGTTTAATCCCCCGTACCTTTCCATGTTAAAAGTCCTATCTTGTCCATGTTAATGGAATTTCGAATTTAATTTTTCCTTCGAAATAATAAAGCCCCATGTGCTGGGGGAATTAAAACGGGAAATACGGTAATTTCACCAAAACTAACTGTACATATTTGTACCCTATTGACACCCAAAGAAAGACTCAATCTACTTGTAATCTATGTAAAAAATAGTACATGATTTGTTTTATTTGACTGTAAACCTGTCCATAAAGAAAGCTACTCGTAAAACTTTAAATAGAGCCCCTGCTTACTAATGGAGGTGCTGGTTGGGAAAGAGACATAAACTGGTATGCATTACTACGATATTTGTAAATGCTTTTTTTATATATTTCTTACATATCTGGATCACTCGGATGTGGTTTGTTTGTCGAGGATGGCAGTCTATCGTTATCTGCATTGGATTTCCAGGGGAAATAAGGGTCTAATCTTTCTATAAATTGAGTTAAGATTATCAGAAAAATCCACCAGGATGAGCACACCTTTCGTCGATACATTTCTAAAGATATTAATTATTGTTGGTAATTAATTAATCAAATATAAAGGGTTTGTGGGATTTTGTCTTTGGGTAAGGGTTGCCTTAGGATTTACTAAGGTTAATGTAGGCAAGAAGTAAAATAAATTGCACAGGAAGGACCCAACTAAACTTGGAACTAAATGATTTGGGACACCCTACCGTATTTCCGGGTTTATCTACCCAGAGAAATAAATCTCTATCGGCCCATTTAAGCATGCAAGTATAGGCGGATTAAAACGGAAAATACGGTGACCATGCTTCATGTAGATTTACAAGGATAAAGGCAAAGTTTTGAAATGTTTTCGTAGCGAATTGCCATCGATAAATCCATCCATTCCTCCTAAATCAACTTACTAGATACTTAGAATATCCCTTTTACAACTACTACCACCATTCTTTCTATCCCTGCTTAACCTGTTTTAGCCCCAGGTTTAAGGAAAGTTACCCGGGTTGAAGTATTACATGTAGAAGTTCGGGATAAAGGATCCGGATCGGGATAACTTTGTTTCGATAATCCTCTCTAAAAAAAGGTCTTAAATTGACAGGAAGTTGTTCCTCTAGGTCTCTGAGTTGTTAAATCTATCGAGGAGGAAGAGACTCCTTGCTCTATGCAGAGTTCTGGAGAGATAGTAGCTATATTATAAATTAATCTGTTTGTTCAAACCCCCATGGCTTCCTCCCTCTTGATGGCAATATCACTACATCTAATCTGCCAAAGGGTCGGGAGAACTGATCAAGACACCAGATAATCTGCCAAGAGTTCCTTGGAACGGGATAGTAGGAAGGAGGATGCCCGGGTGAAAGTTTGTAAATTGGTTTTATGGGTAATAAGTCCGGGTACTTGGAGAGAAACGGGGAAGATTTCCAATAAGATCTTATAGGATTATTAAGCTATTCCGCGGAGTAGAACTGAACAATCAGAACACTGAAAAGGTGCCAGAGGGTCGTGTTTCCAACCCCAAGATGATAATCAAGGGAGCGGGTTATAACTGAGGGAAGTGGTATAAGAGAGGTGTTAATGAACTGTCCTATGCAACATTGCTGCTCCAGGATGGATAAAGTGAGTGGTAAAAGTGTAAGGGGGGTTTGACAAGGACATGTGTCTCTAATTTATACTAAATGTCCCATCATTTGTCACCTTGTCAATCTACTTAAGGAACTCGGGGGTCCTAAAACTCCTAAAACTCCTAAAACAACTCGTCCCTTCTGCTATTCTTACATTATTTTATGAATCTCTAGTCTTATTCCTCCTTCTGCATGCTTGTATCTCTATCGGATGTGGATAAAACAAGGGGGAAATAACTAACGTCATCCAGGACAATTATTCCTGGAAAGATTTCTTCAACTAGAACACAACTTATTGATTGGGTAAAAGTCATCGGCTAATAAGGGCCTAGGTAGGTATGTTATTCATATGGCGAATTAAATAACCGTATTTCCCCCAAATAAATCCCCCCGGTCCTGCATGGTATGATCCCTTTTCATTTTACAACAGGAATTTGTAATAATTCCCCAGGGGTGTTATTTCGGGAAATGTGGTACGTTCCCTAAAAATAATAATCCCCCCTTTTGTAAATGACTTTTTGCCCTGATAGGAACCTAATTCTGACTTATTTCTATCCATTTCTGGCAGTCAGTCATCAAAATAATAATAAAATGACCGTTTTATATAAATTTCATCATATTAGAAAAGCCGAGGGTAATTTATTGGGTGACTTTGTCAAGATTTGTGACATCGGAATCGGTGACAACCCCCCGAGATTTCATCTACGTCGGGTGATAACTAATAGGAATAAAGTGCATGCCGTATTTCCCGAAATAATGCCCCTGGGGTATTATTACTTCCAAAGAAAAATTGGAAATCCTATAAACGTGGACAAGAGAGGGGAAATTCCTAATTTTAGGATGGAAAGGTAGAGGAGGATTGTACCGGGACTGGGGGAATTATTTTGGGAGGGAGGGGACATTATATCGGGAAATACGGTACTTCTCCCCCGTTATCTTACGATGGGGGTGTGGTTTACTTAACTTTCGCAAACATTTACGGATTCTAGGGTTAAAAATTAGGTATTACTTACTCTAGATTTAATATCTTGTCGACTTTTAGCGTGTGTTTCTTTCTGTTTATAAAATGTATGCTGCATTGTTATTGAAGTTAAGGGTTTTGCACAGATTTAGAGGATAGTATTTTTATTTAGATTTAGAAAAGGTGTAGAAGGAAGGAAGTTTGGATGGAGGATCATAAAATGTAAAGTTTGAGGGTACTTAAGTGCTGAATTTTTGGTATAATTCTAACCTATTTAGCCTAATAACTCCTTAGGGGAGTTTAAAAAATAAATCCTAGTAAACCGACTGTTCCGTATTTTCCTTTTTAATTCCCCCGAGACTTTATAAGGAAAAATGGGAAATTCTAACATGAACACGGCAAATTTAAACTTTTAACCTGGAAGGTGGGGAGAATTATACCAGACCTAAGGGGGAATTATATCGGGGGAGGAATTAAACGGGTAAATACGGTGTCTTCCTAGCTAAATAAAGAGTAACCGTGTATAAATGTAGATTAGATAGGAACATGTATGCTAATTTCCCATGAATATTGAATGACTCAATCTGACTCCGAGTCAATTCCACTCTCCTCCTATGTTCCCCTTGATGATATGAATTATGAAAATTGTCATAAAGAAGGGTAAAGAAAGTGTTGGAAGTGGTGAATTTTGGATGAAGTCGGATGTTTTAAGGCTAATTCACATGAATTTATGATAACTTTATACTTTGTGCTGTGTGTATGTAAAAGAGGGGGAGGTTGGGTAGCCAAGTTACCGTATTTCCCGATTTAATTCCCCTGGGGAATTATTATTTCGAAGGAAAAATTAGAAATTGTATTAACATTGATAAGATAGGGAAAATTTAATTTTTTAACATGGAAAGGTACTGGGGAATTATACCGGGGGGGAATTATTTCGAGGAGGGGAATTAAATCGGGAAATACGGTATGTGTAAATAAGTGAGTAACACCACCTTTTCGTGTGCCAGAACAATGGGGAATTTATTTATGGGAATAAATAATCAGTAAAAAGATAAGTGGGAAGGTTAATCACTCGACATTTGGAGGTTCTTCGGCAAGGTCCCCTAGCATTTCTGCAATCACAGTCTCCATATCTTCTGGATCGTCCAGAGTCTAAATTATTAAAATTGGGATTAGACGTGGATAAAGATATATTCAGCATCTCCGTTTAGAATGTATGGAGATGTCATGGATAATGTAACTGTGATCGAGGGAATATAAGCGAATGATGGAAGTTTTTAAATATTATGGATAGGATTCCAGATAGAAGATGTTGTAGGTTTTGAATGGGATTTGCAGGTTTTAAGGAGAGTTTAGAGGTTCTGAATAAGATTTTAGAGGTTCTAGAGGTTCTGAATGAGATTTATATTAATAAATATGCTAAAGTAAGACTACCGTAGTAGTGCCCATAGAGCCCATGACGACATTCCCATCTGACGAGGCATCAGCATTGTCCCCGGTGCCTGTGACATCGACATATGCGTTTGAGAATCCCCCACCGGCGATTACAAGACTTGTATCATCATCATCGACCCCCAGAGCAATCACTCCTGCCTGAGCCACAAGTTCCGAAGCAGTTGACAGGATTGCAGTATTTGTACTCGTCCCTGTTGCCGAGGCTGATGATGAACTCCCACTATTTCCCACCGTTGCACCCGAAAGACCCCAAACATCCTCCGGATCCAGCAGAACTAACTCTTTTACGGACATTTTAAATGGATGGGAATATTATTATTGTAACCCGGGGTCTTTAAAGGGTCTGCGGAACTTTTAAGCAAATTTAATAAGATTAAATACCCGGAGAGAGGAAATAATTACCCGGAGAAGTTCCGTTGGAAATTATGGGAAGATAAGGTGGGTAATTATTTGGAGGGGGGATTAAAAGGGGAAATACGGTACAAACCTACCTGGTTCAACATTAAGTTGATCCACAACCCCATTTTCCTCGGCATTTACCCCTTCAGCTTCTGGACTTGTTATTTCCAGATCTAAAACAGGCGAGGATCCATTAATCTTTGGAGAAAGTTTATATAGGTAGTTGTTTTGAGAGTTTATATTTTTATGGAATACTTACGTGGTTTGGCCTGGGTTTCGGAAATAATTATGAGAAGAAGGGATAGTGGGAGGGTGAGGCTTTTTAGGAAATGATGCATCTTACTGGACGTTTTTTTGGAGAAAGTCTTGAGTGTTTTTGCAACTGTTAACTGTGGGGTTCTTGTTGGGGTTTTTGCTGGGGTTTTTGTGAGGTTTTTGTGGGTTTTGAATGATTTAATTTGTGACCACACTTTTAGTCTGATTATTATTGTAATTCAAGGGATGATATGATGCTAGGAGTTGAAACTGTTTTTTGTAATGGATTTAGAGTAGCCTGAAGGAACCTGAAGTTTATGCATCATAAATGGATTATTACTGGGTATTATAAATAGCCTAATGGTGAAGGGTTGAGGAAGGATGCTGGGATTGAGGTTGGTTTGGTTTACGTACGGTACTTCCGTTATGTAAATAAAGTACCGGTTTATCCAGACCTTTTTGAGGGATATTTATTATTGTCCAAAGGGAAGTTAATATTTTAAAGGATTGGCTTTATAATTGGGTTTAAGGGGATCTTTTATAGCATAGCTTTGTGGGGGCTATAAACGTTTAAAAACATGCAAAACATGTTTAGGATTCGAAACTGATTGAAGTAAGTTAAGTTAAAAGATTTGTAAAAGCTATCGGGGTCTGGTCAATTGTTTTTAAACCCCGGGGCTTTATTTGTCTAACGGTTCTACTTGTGATTTATAGGGTAGTCTTTTGTAGACCTATCTAAAATTAGGCATAGTTGTCCTACTTGTTGTAATTTCCCAAGTTTATCCTTCCTGTCCACGCATCTCCTTTACATTTACTTGATTAACAGAACAAAGATTTTAGGATAAATCCTTTGGAAATTTATTAAAATATTTATCAAGTTTTAGTATCCAAATTCTAACAATGAAGACTTCGTTCATGAGGTTGGGAATTTGTATGATTTTATTGGGAGTTTGGTGCCAAGTTATGAGCTTCCCTACTAGGAAAAAGGATAACACAGCAGGTACGTCTTATTTTTAGTGGTTTAAAAAAGAGGTAGTATTATCTCGAATAGTAGTCCTGCCGAATACGACCCTCCCTTAATTACTGTACCCTTAATTTCCCCGTTAAATTGAACCCTTAAAACCCCCAAAAATGTATAAGAAGTCCTTCCGAATAGTAGCCTCCCTGAATTACTGCCCCCTTAATTCCCCCGTTGAAGTTGACCCTTAAAACCCCAATATTCGCCCTTAGAAGCCCTTACTGAAGCCCGTTAAGTTGTATATAAATAAATGAATGAATAATGTGTCCAGTACTTGTGGGGGTGGGCCAGGGGTCGGCGTTCTCCATGACGTTTATTGAAGGGAAGGCTAATCAAACCGTTCCCAATAAATCCGCCACATTATCCATCTTCTCGAGCAGCGAGGTTGAGCTGGGCCAACCAACCTACGGACTGTTACCGGAAGTGGCTCTGGGTGTGGCTGATGCGGGCTCATCTCAGAATATATCTGCATCCGGGTCTAATGTTTATGGAAAGGCTCAAGTACAAAACGCTGCTCAGGGTGACGCTGATTTCACCTTCAATGTCTTCCCTTCCTTGCCCAGGCCTCTTCCCCCCATTGCTGACACTCCTGTTATCATTCATGACCATTTGTAAAGGGAAAGTATGGAAAAGTGGGGGAATTAAGCGTCCCAGGAGATTTCCATATTTTTATTTAGTAGTTACCGTATTTCCTGAAATAATTCTGCTCCTGGTATAATGCCCCAACTATCTTTTCCATGTTTAAAGTTTAAATTTGCCCTATCTTGTCCATGTTAGTGGAATTCCTCATTTTTCCTTAGAAGTAATAAAGCCCCTGTGGCGTTATTTAGGGAAATATGGAAACCTTTGATTTATTTATTGAGTTGGGAATGTTATTTATTATTAGCGTTTGTGGGGAAATTGCCCTTGTGGATTTTTTAATAAAAATATGTAAAGGAAATGGATGGATTTTCTCTTTTGTGTAGAAACTTTTTTCATCACTTGTGGATTTATGCATTTAATTTAAAAGGTAGTTGCATTTCACAACCTGTTTTAAGGTTTTTAGAGAGATTATGGTCTTGTAATTGTGGAATAACAAGCTTTTTAGGGATTTGTTACTTTAAAAGTCAATTTAGAGCGTTGTAATTAGGTAAAATTGAGAGAGATGCGAGATGAAGAATTTGGCTTTATTTTTTAAAAAAAGGGTTAAAAAAGAGGATAGGATTTATCCAGTTATACTTGATCTTTACTGAAGGTGTTTGCTAAGAATTGAGAAGGAGTTAGGCTGGAAATGGTCAAGTGGATGGAATTAAAACATTTTGTTAGTAAAAATATGAATATGGTAGGTGAAAAACTGGATAATTGTGGAAGTCAGGTAGAAGGGATTCCAGGATATCTGGAAGGGTTGTTTTCCGAGGCGTTGTTCCTTTCCGGCTGCAGGAATTGGGAATTGGTTGGGAATTTGTTGTTATTTTTAACTCTTTTTGAATGCAATCTACCTGGAATAATAAAGAGGTAGTAGTGGTGGCATTTTTCGGACCCTTTTTATACCGGATTTCACTGGGACAGCGTTTCAGTTGCTTTTTACACGTTTTGAGGAAAAGGTTTGGGTAATATTTGGACTCTAGTTGTAAAAGTTACGTTGAAGTTGATAGATTTTATTTTTAAAACTCTGTGAAATTATGGTTTCAAATATGGGAAAGTATCCACTCGGGATTTCCACGATTTTGGATATGACAGTTGTTGTCTTGATGGTCAGCATGATAACTGTGGAGGCTATTTCCCCCCAGTATGTACTGAATAGGAAGTATGGGGATCAGGAACAGGAGGGTAAGTTTCTTATGTAATTTAGGATTTTAGAATGCCCGAAACCGGGTAATAGTTCCTTGTGTTGTAAAGCCACCCTCTGTTTTTAGAATAGCGTGTGCTGTTTCTGTAACTTAGGGCATTTAGAATGCCCGAAACCGGGTATTAGTTCAGTAAATGCTACCCCTATTTTTTGTAAATAGTTGAATGAGCATTTTTGATAATTTAGAGTTAGAATGCCGGAAATTGGGTGTCAAATTTTAGTAAAGTAATGGAGTATTTTTTTTGTAGCGTGAGCATTTTTGTAATACAGGGCTTTATAATATTCAACTGATAGGAACAATATCGCGTGGCACACCCCTTTTTTAACCGTTCCCACAGCCGTTTAGTATTTTTCAAATGAGTAAGATGCATTTAACTTTTGTAATAGAGAGGTCAGCTAGATTTGAGTTGACCTTCTCGAAGTATTGAGGATATAAATCCGTACTAAGAATTTCTTGGACATTTGAGTTTGAAGTTCAGTTTAGTTTCGGAAGTGTAAATGTTGATGAAATTTGGATATTTATTTCTGATGAAATTCTCTTAAATTGTAGTTCCTATCGAGATAGAAAATGAGGTGATTGGGACTGAGGAAGGTGCTGCCCCGGTTAAGGGTCCCCATCTTCACAATGTTGAGGAAACACGGAACCAACTTCTGCAGATTATTCATGGTCCGGTCATCAATGAGGAGGATGTTCGTAACGAGGTTGAAGTGCCTCTCAACCGTTTAATCTTGGAGTCAGAGGTGTCCGGCCCTGTCATCGAGGTTATCGAGCCTTACGTCCACGTCCAAGAGACCCCTTCCAATGATATTGAAGAGGTGGCTACCACTACCGATGACGTCGGACAGATAACTCCCACTTCCAACGATATTGAAAAGGTGACCACCACTACCGATGACGTCGGACAGATAACCATACCTTGCAATGATATTGAAGAGGTGGCTACCACTACCGATGGCGTCGGACAGATAAGCCCCACTTCCAATGATATTGAAGAGGTGGCTACCACTACCGATGACGTCGGACAGATAACCCCCACTTCCAATGATATTGAAGAGGTAGCTACCACTACCGATGACGTCGGACAGATAAGCCCCACTTCCAACGATATTGAAAAGGTGACCACCACTACCGATGACGTCGGACAGATAACCAACACTTCAGATGACCCTGTAGATATACTTGTCCCTTTCAAGGAGGTCGTAGAACTAGTCGCTTCTTCAAATAAGGCCCTAGAAACGATTTTTAATGAAATTGAAGAGATTCTCAGCTTATCGGAGGTTTCCAGTCCCTCGATCGCAATTGAAGAGGTCGTCAACATTGCAGATGTTCCACTTGAGGTCCGTATTTTATCTTTATTTGCCTTATCGGCCCTTGACGTAATGTGATGTCTATGCTGGAATAACATTTTCACCATAATTTGATTTACAGATTAAGGAAGAGGAAGTGATAGAAGCAGAGAAAGTGATCGAAGTAGAAAAAGTGATCGAAGCGGAGGAAGATATAGAAGCAGAGGACGTGAGAGAAGCAGATGAAGACATAGAAGCAGAGGGAGTGATCGAAGCAGAGGAAGTGAGAGAATCAGAGGAAGTGAGAGAATCAGAGGAAGATATAGAAGCAGAGGAAGTGA
>JAQFZX010002554.1:0-18219 GCA_034682405.1 Hydroisotoma schaefferi | reverse complement strand
TATAAAGGCCTTTCGCACAAAAAAAATCGAACTTTAGGCGTTCGAACTTTGCGTTTTCGCACTTTCGACCTACAACCTCTGGTATGACTTATAACATGAAAAGGTAGGGGTGAATTAAACCAGAGGGGGAATTATTCCGGGGGAGGAATTAAAACGGGAAATACGGTAGGTCGCTACTTTTCATAGGACTTTTATTATTCAATATCGTATAAATATATGTTTTTCTGCAAAACTTTGGTTTTTGAGGAATATTTATTTAGTTTAGTCAAGGAAAAGGTTTAATGATGCGGATCCACGACGCATATGATGAATTGTCGTATCGTCCGTCCTTCCCACAGACCAGATTATCGTCTGATTCATATTCTAATAAAAAAAAGACAATTAAACAAGTTAGATTCTTCAATATCAATTCCATAAATTAGGCATTAACTTATACTTTTAATCCCAATCCAAGAAGACCTTTTGCTTTATTAACAGTTTTATGTACCTACGGTACGGCTATGTTGTCAGAATATTTAAAACTAAAAAGTTTGGACTCGGCCACAAGAAAAGTTTGACCCAAATAACCCATTTAAACCTTGATAACCCCGACGAGTAAAACTCGGATAGAGTTCCTTGAAATAATTAATAGTTCTGGGCGTGGTTAATGACTTAGGATCAACCACTGGGGGTACAAGGCTACATTTCATCCCCCCTAATTTTCAAATGTACCCCCTGGAGTAATTCCCGACAGGCCTTATCCTTCACATGTTAAACAGGCCCCGCCCAGCGCAGATTAGCCACACCCCTTCGTATCCTTTAATGCTATTTGTACCCCCTGGTAGCACCTCGTGGTTGCACCTACGGTTAATTAGAGTGGGGCTTACCCTAATGGGAAGATCTTGGACCAAATCGGTGGAGTTGATGGGTCTAAGGAACCGGAGGATGGTGTGGGTGGCGTTTTCCAAACCTTCTAATAATATCGCATCCTGCTGGGTGTCATAAGTTGGCCTGGCGTTGGCCGTCCCAAAATAATCCTACATCACCCACAAACATTTAGTACGGCATAGCTAGCGGATTGAGTGTGCCGCTGCCCGTAAGCTTGGAGTCTTACCGCGATGTATCCGGTCTGGTTTGCATAAGTTCCGGCTATAATGAGGTCGGCCCCTATCATGCTCCCATTTACAGAGATCCCGAATCCAACGTATCCGGTCGTTTCGGCCGTCACACTCAGAACTAGGGCATCCGTCCCCACAACCCCGTAACTCAATCTGTACCGGCCTTCGTCCAGGAAAACCTCTCCTCCGAGAGCCACACCCACAACAAACGCAGCCAACAAAAGTCCCTTGCAATACATTTTTAATCGAGGAAGAGTAAATTATTCCGGAGTTATAAACTTCTGGAAGGGTTATGAGTTATGTCCATCAGTTGGGATCGATATACATCATCCATTGACCTACTTTATGTACTATCTTTTATCTATGACATGAGTAATAATTAATCTACTTTCCCATCAAGCCGGGGTGCAAAGTATGCTCGTGGCTTACAATCAGAGTTTAATTGTTTATTATCAGAATCAACAACATTTTACATGATCTCACCTCTTTGCAACAAAATAAATGGAATTAAAAAGAACGGGCTGGCTTTTAAAAAAGGTTGAAAGTAACCTTATACATTGTGCAATAATTCTGAAGATGATGCGTCAGCAAGCCTGCTGTAACCGCTGCCACCTCGAATCATTTCCAATATTTGTTTACCGTTTATACTCGAATACACGCTGGGGCCACTATTCAATTTTTGACTTTTTTTGAGGGGGCCACTATTCGGGAGGGGCTACTAATATTTTTATTTTAAAAAAGCATCCCTTACTTTGAAAAAGCATTACGCATTAATCACTTTATTTCATTCTTGAATATCAAAATACAGAAACAAAATTAATGTTCAGTCAGTAGAACTATACAGCTATCGTCCTCCGAGGTTCCACTTTCCAAAATGCTATCGTCGTCAATTACAACTTCATTTTGCTCCAGTTCATCCGTATCTTCACAAAATGATATTTGAAGTAATGACTGATCCGTTTCATAAGAAAATGCACGCGATAAGCAAATAAATCCATCGTTCTCTGTTGTAAAAAGCGTTTTATTTACTGCATGGTTAAAAGTGTCTTAAACGCTTTCGTATTAAAGCGACTCAATGCCCCAGGGTTACTATTCGAGAGGGGCTACTATTCGAGGGGGGGCTACTATTCGAGGGGGTCACTAATAAACAGTTTCGAACTTCAGAGGGGGGCCAGTATTCGAGAGGGGCCACTATTCGCAGGAGGCCTCTATTCGAGAATATACGGTACATACTTCGTGGCCGTGTATGACGGCCGGCGAGGAGCCTACCACCCGGTTGTCCCCGTATCTTTCAATCCTACCCGATACTTCTTGGAAATTCAACGTACTTCCATCCCCCATAACTTTGGTTTGGCAGCCTCCCTAAATGGCACTCTCTTCTACTACTAATAGTGATCTGTCGATGGGGTTGTGTCCTACAGATAACACAGGCACAGGGTAAAGTTGTCCTATTTGGGTAAATATTTTATAAATTCCCAGCTACACTGCTTCTAGGTACCGTAAACGTACTTACGCTGTATTACAACTCTTTGCGAACCTTGGTATTTTAATTTGAAGTAGAACTCAGCCAATTTAATTATAAATGCTCCGGTATAGTTATCTTTGACTTTCCAAAGTTTCTTTTTAAGGTATGATTCCTCAGAGTTGGTAATTGAAACTCTGGATAGAAGGTATGAAATTGTTTTCAAACCCTACGCTAATCTTAATAGAATTAACCAATCTCCTAAACTCCAATGTGGTATTATTACCGCATTAACGTGGTAATAATACCACATTGGGTTAAGCGTAGCCCTATTATGAATCATAAGAGTGGTTTGGCAGAACTGTTGCTGTTATAATATTTAATATAAATGAAAGACTAGACGTTTTTAAGCACCGTGGATAATTTAATTGGGTGTTCTTAGAAGAAATTTCTTATCGAGCGAGGGTAATAAAAGCTGTTGTAAGTTTGTTTGACTTTGCTGGTTGCTCCGGTCTTTTTCTATTATTTTTATTCCGGAATAAAGGTCACTAAGCTCATGTTCTGCACAAACAGTCTCTACTACGAGACCTCCTTAGACAAAAGTCTCATTCTTTTACTTTCTGTAGCAAAATCTTAACAACTGGTTTCATAATTTCAAGAAACTCGCCAAGGGTTTTGATAACTGATAAAAGCTGGATTCACTTTTCCACTCACTCACTAGTATTTGGCTGGGGCCAGTAGTATGCCGACGATTTATGCAGGTTGGAATGAAATAGAAACCTACGGCAAGTTTTCGTTCTGGACGGACTTCCTAAAATATTTCGGTGATCGTTGGAATCGTCATAGCTTGTGGTGCCTGCAGTTCAAAGTTTGAGGGAGTATTGAACCTTTAAACAATGACCGTCTAACCTTAAAGACTCACTCTCATAGAATACATAATCTCCATTCCATCCGCGGAATATTAATGCATGTCTTATATACCAAAATTAAGGGACAAGCCAAGCAAAGGAGCAAAATGGCACAAAATACTTTGTTGAAAAATGTTCCAACCTGGTTTCAGAAACTCAAGAAACTGTTCAACGTTAACAAAGATGAATTGATAAGCAACTTATTTGCGTTACAGTCCTTGGAATTTGGCTATTTGTGGGATACGCCGGTTTATTGGGATAGGAAAGTACAGAAATTGAAGAACAATTTGGAATTTCGTAAAACAGTATGGTGGTATTTTACAGTAATATTCGTGATGGGTTGCGTAGGGGTACCCTGCTCTGTTTTTGTTCTGGTTCGAGAATTTATATCAGAAACACCCAACCTAAAGTTGTACAATACGATTCTCCATATCCTGTTTACATTTTGTGGAGCCTTCACAGTGGTTTATTCAATCGCTGTTCATAAATATGGACGAGAAGGGGTGGAAATGTTTGATGAGGCTACTAAACTACACAACTCGCTTCAGAATGGTAATGATTATGTATTTGTAAAGGCCAAAACGGTCAAGCAGATCTTCAGAGTTTAGAGATCAATGTAATGTATGTATTGTTGTATTTTCTATCCCAGAAATATCCGAGACGGCTAGGAGAGAAGGGAGAGCTAAAGCAAGTATAACCGTACAAATGATAGGTTATTGCGGTATCGTGGCCGCAGGTCTCGATCCAGTTGTTCTAGCTGTAAATCAGATGATCTTTGGACTGGAACCCTTCACAATAATCTTCAGACTGGTATTCCCAGCGTGGATTTTCGAATCAGGAATTCGAAACTTTGGACTGATGACCGTGTCATTTGTGATAAGCTTTACATGTCTGTTTGAATTCTGCAGGTTGATATTCTGGGTGATATTTGTCATGTCTTACTTGTCTAGAATCCGAAGATGTCTGGATACGTTGAAGATGATTCTACTTGATAGATCAGATCATCGTCAAGGTCAGGGGGGGTTGGATATTTGTCACCAATATTACGCGCAACTTCAACTTCTGAATCAGTGTCCTATTCTAGCCAATTTTGGGGCTTGTTTCATTTGCATCGGGAGTGTTTACACAATATCCTGTTCCGTAGCCACGATCTCGCTTTACGACCGGATAGAGATGCCGATCTTCTTGTTATTCCCGACAGGGGCTGTCGCGATGGTTGTCATTATGGCTGTGGTTTGCCCAACCGCAGCTGACCTCTACGAAGAATCCAATAAGTTGATGCGGGAGTGGGAAATCAGAATCAATCTTGTGCGGCAGTTGGTCCAGAGACGGTTCTTTGCGAAGCGGAAGAAATCCTACAGACCTATACGAATCGGGGTTGGATTTGGGCGACATTGTTTCATGCTGCTGAAAAATTCTACAAGAAATGAGTTGTTCTATGTTCTGTTGGAGGCAACTATCAATTCTGTTATTGGAATTGGCTAATTAATTGCTGCAGCTTGATTCTGGAGTCAGGTAGGAGGTCGAATCAGGATCCGAGATCCCTATGTAGCAAATTCTTGAATATTTGTAGTAAAAAGATTAATAAAGCGAGATGTAGTGAAGGACCTGGCTGTGCTTTGTTGTTAGCGCCCTTAAACTAATTATTGCTGTTTTTTCGTATTGCATGTCAATTTTTGTAGTTATCTAGCTTTTTTAGTATTGTAGTTTACGATTGTAATTGTTTAGAAATGATAAAGTTATGAAACTGGCGTCCAGAATTCAATATTTTGTTTGTAGTTTTTAATTTTCGACATTTTAATTGTTTTTGGAAATATCCTAGGGACTTGTACAGTATTACCTATGCTAACCTTCATATATTGGTAGGATTGGATTGTAAAAGTTTCTTGTATTTATTATAATAAAGTTATGAATTAATATGATGGTTGGAGTTTAAAATAATAGCCTATTTATTTTTGAAACTGCTTCATGTTGGGTATGGAACTTTTGTTAGAACTTTTTGTACTTTTACAATTATGTTAGCCAACATGCCTGGGAGATTATTAAGTTATTAGATTTCTTGCGTTCAAGAAGTTGAACGTTTGGGAATTACTCTAAATAAGACTTTTCCTTTGCTAAGGACATTTAAATTTTCTTTCTAAAACCTCAACCGTTTACATAGAAGTACCTAAAAACCATTTAAAGGTATTCTATGAAGGCAAATGTTGTAGGAAAATTCGTAAAAGTTACTAAATAAATCAATGAAAATGACAGGCCACAATGTTATGTTACACTAAAGCCTTTTTTAGCGTAAACGATCGGAAATGGACCTTATTAACCTAACCCGATTACCCTAAAGACAACCTTGTAAGGATGGAATGTCAGAATAGACATTAGGATTCGAGATGCTGATCTTTTTGTTCTTTCGGGTCATTGGGGTCATTACTTTACTTCTTGTAGCGATAATTTGTCCAACCGGTTCTGACCTTTATGAAGAATTGAGTTTGGTGAGCATATCTTTATGTTGCTCAAGACTTCTAGAAAAAATAGGTTTTTCTATACTCTGTTGGACACTAGGATGGATACTATTGTGGGGATGGGTTAGTAATAATTCAATACCGTATTTACCTAAATAATGCCCCCTGGGGAATTATTAATTCGAAGTAAAAATGGGAAATTCTATAAACATGGGCAAGATAGGGCAAATTACTAATTTTAACGGGGAAAGGTAGTGAGGCATTATACCAGGGGGGCGGAGGAATTATTTTGGGATATACGGTAGCTGCTGGAGTTAGTATTATCAGACGGTTTTTTGAGGTATGCTAACTACAGGGTAGGATTTATATGTAATATTGCACATAATTTAATTATTAAATGCTTAAAGGTGTAAATGATTTTTATTGTAACCTAATTAGGAGTTTAAGAAAGATATGGAATAAGTAATAAAATGTCATCAATCACCTAATTAATCAGACAAGACTACAGAAGTATCTTTTTCAGTGTAATTCATTAATTCATCAAGCTGTATATTTTCAGTTATTCTTCTCAATTCCTCCTACCTTAGGTTTATATTCATATCAGATTACATTATCCAAGCAAATGTAATGTAGAGTTGATGTAAATGTCCACGTTTTACAGAACATAAACCGTGGTTTATGCAATCTACCACTTATCTTTAAACGCTCGGCTCACCTTTCTTTAAATTCTGGCATACGGCATCCCCAAATCTCCGTTTACTCTGCTGGCTTATGATTTCCAGGTTTTTGACAATAGTTAAGATAAGTACCGTCCACTTTAGCAAATTAGGGGATATTTTTCAATTTGATGAATTTACTTTAATTCCTTCAATAATTTATTTTGTCATTAAAGGTAGCGAGTACGTAGCCGGCTTACCCTTTTATATTTTTGCTAAACAGTTGCAATTTCGCTTGACTTTTCGACCAGTTTAGTTTAGTTTTGAACTTGAACCTATAACAAACAATGACTTAGACTTATTGGGATAATCTCCATCCTGGATTCCTGTCGATTCTCCGTACACCAAGTGTTTGAAAGAACAATGCCTTGCGTATCAAACTTTAGAGACGTACTTCTTAAGAAAAAACTGCAAAATCCTTTGTGGCAAAATGTCTCAAACGGGTTTCAGAACGTTAAGAAAGTTTTTAATGTGAAGGAAGATGAACTGATAGAGAACGGATTTTGTTTACAATCCGTAGCATTCGGCTATTTGTGGGGAACTACGGTTTATTGGGATAAAAAAACCCAACGATTTAAGTTTGATATGGACGTTCGTAAAATGTTTTGGTGGTATTTTACAGTAATGTTCGTGATAGGTTGTGTAGGCGTACCCTGCTCTGTTTTTGTCCTGGTTCGAGAATTTATATCAGAAACACCAAACCTAAAGTTGTACAATACGATTCTCCACATCCTGTTTGCACTTTGTGGAACTTTGACAGTTGTTTATTCAATTGCTGTTCATAAATATGGAGAAGAAGGGGTTGGGATGTTTGACGAAGCTACTAAACTACATAATCTGCTGGAAACAGGTAACTTGCTTAAGCTTAAGGGAAAAAAGGGTCTTTAAGGTTGATTTACTGTTTATAAATTTCAGAACTGCCACAAAAGGCTGGCAGCGAAGAGAGGGATATTTCTTTCGTAATCGCACAAATCATAATGTATTTCTTGGTGATATTGGCCGGACTAGTTCCACCCATTCTGGCAGTAAACCAAATGATTTTTGGATTGGAACCCTTCACAATCATCTTCAGATTGGCATTCCCAGCTTGGATTTTTGAATCGGGAATCCGAACGTTTGGACTTATGACTGTGTCGTTTGTCCTGAGCTTTACATGTCTGTTTGAATTCTGCAGGTTGGTGTTCTGGGTGATATTTGTCATGTCTTACTTGTGCAGAATCCGTAGATGTCTTGATGCGATGAAGGGGATTCTACGAGATGGATCAATTCGTCGTCGTTTCAATACGCTGCATATTTGTCACGTCTATTACTCCCAGCTTCAACTTTTGAATCAGTGTCCTATTCTGGCCAATTTTGGGGCTTGTTTTATTTGTATGGGGAGTATTATAATTGTATTGTGTTGCGTAACTTCGATCTCACTTTACGACCGGATAGAGATGCCGATCTATTTGTTATTCCCTGTTGGTGGGATTGCGGTTGTGGTAGTTATGGCTGTCCTTGCACCAACTGCCGCTGACCTCTTTGAAGAGTCAAATAAGTTAATGAGGGTTTGGGAAATTAGGATTAATGGGGTGTCTTATTTGGCTCAGAGGCGTTATTTTAAGAAGCGGATGAAGTCGTATAGAGTTATACGGTTGGCTGTTGGGTTTGGACGGCACTGCTTGATACTGCTCAAAAATTCTACGAAGAATGAGTTGTTCTATGTTCTGTTGAATACAACTATGAATACTGTTATTGGAATTGGCAAATAAAGCTTTATTACTTTTGTTTAATGTTGTTTAAAGACGGATTTTTTAATTAATTTTAAGTGTATGTTGGCATTGTATATGTTTGTGGGATCCACAAAAAGTCCGATTAGCTTTGATTTGACGGGGTATTGAACTCTAGATTCTATCTGGATAGCTCTGATCTCATATCTAAGTTTGATTGATTTGATTTTGATGATTATGAAATAGTCTTCATGAAATTATGACGGTAAAGAAAAAATTAGAATGGGAAACTACTTATGCCGTATTCAATTTACTTATTTTAAAACTCTTTAACATTTCATGTGGATGGAATTACATAAAACTAAACTCAAAAATTTGTAGTTGTGTATGAGATTATAAATAAAGACTTCCGGTGGAAAGAGGTTGTATAGTTTATGTAAAACTTAAAAAGCTTAAACCGTGGAGGTAGAAAATCACAAGCTAGGAACCCATTTATTGTAATTGTACAAAGAAAAGGGTTGGATCGGGTTTTAAAGGTGGGCTGACTAAATCAGTAAATCAATAAGCAGAGAATAAGAGGAGTTTGAATCATAAATAATTTGACAATAAGAGAACGACTCCTTATTATTTTAATACGATCAGCTTTCTATTTTTCTAGCGTATGAAGTAAAAATTCTCTAATTTTCTGACCCAAGTATGGCAACAGTTTGTCAATGAGTGGATTATACCATACTTTATCCCTTTATTAATCGAGTTCCTTGAATATTTCGATATTATCATGATCCTTTGTAAGAGAATAAAATTATACCGTAAAACCCCTGCAAGATGCCGCGGCTTATGTGTAAAATAAATATATTTGGAAGCATGTTTAACATAGGAGAGATACCCCTTTTAACATGTAGAGGATAGCATGTGGCTTAGTTAGAGGGCGGCATATCACAGGGGTTTAGCTTGGTAGCTTTATACTTCGATCGTTGATTTTATAATTGTTTGGCAAACCTTGTCTTAAGACCTTGGATAATAAATTGCAACCTTTTTCAGCTCTGTAATGAGGTTAATTTACCGGATGCAAGGCTCTTTTACTTATCGACCGTAGAAATAAAGTAGGAGTTTTGGACGTATTTTCAAGGATTTCTTTTGCAATTATTTGTAAAGTTACTAGAGTGTCTGTAGCGATTAAAGAACGGGAAACCCACCCACAAAAATGACTCCGGGTCCTTAGTACTCTAGCTGGACTGCTGGTTATCTCGCTGTCCCTTTATGACCGATGTAGATTAGTATTACACACAATTTAATTGAATTTTTTTTATTGAAAAAGATATCAGCAGTTAGGATAATTAATTAATGTATATTTAATTGAAAGGATCTAATCAATAATCTAAGATATGCATTAAGTTATGTAGTAAATAATTTAATTAATCAGAGAGGAGATTAATTTAATTTGAATAATTACTTGAGTAAAGGATTTACTTGAGACTTTTCTTTCTGTTGGTATAAACACAAGCAATAATAGCCACAGTGGCACAAACAGTGCAAGTTAAAAAGTTAAAATACGTAAGTACAAGGGGATTTTGCTCAATAAAAACTCCAACAACCAAGGGATAAGTTAGCTCAACTGTGCAAGCCCCTATAAGAATAATTGATACAATAAACTCCGTGAATTCTAGATGGGTCCGCATAATCGTGAAGAAAGTTGCGTACATTGTTGAAAATCCTAATCCCAGCATAGCACAAGCTAGCCAGAGCATTTTAACGGAGGAATTGGCCCAAATGAGAAGTACAACATTTCCTGAAAAGATTAGAGTTAGGTTTCCAGCAAGAATTAGTTGAGGTGGGAGGAAGATTGTTACGAGGATTCCTAATGCCCGGCCAGTTGCAAATGAACCGGTGAGTACTGCCAGGGCCGAGGCCCCTTCTGCCTCTGAAAGATGGAGATCTCCGAATTGGGCGAATGTTGACATAAATTGAATACTGCATAATTCCCCTGCAACGTAAAATGCTATGAAAAGTAGAGTTAGGGTCACTAGCTTGATTTTGTAGAGTTTTGCATCGCTGGTGGTGGACTTTGATAATTGACTTTCAGGATCTTGGACTTTGGCTTGTGGTTCTGGTACAGGTTTGTACTGAGTCTTAGTGTCTGGTTGACTTTTGACTGGTGGTTCTGGTACAGCTTCGTTTTGAGTCTTAGTGTCTGGTTGACTTTTGACTTGTGGTTCTGGTACAGCTTCGTTCATAGTTTTAGTGTCTGGTTGACTTTTGACTTGTGGTTCTGGTACAGCTTCGTTCATAGTTTTAGTGTCTGGTTGACTTTTGACTTGTGGTTCTGGTACAGCTTCGTACTGAGTCTTAGTGTCTGGTTGACTTTTGACTTCTGGTACAGCCTCGTCCGTAGTCGGATTATCGCCCATACAAATGGTTGGTAAAGATACCTTCTTCTTTACCCCGACCTGACTTTCTCTCCTGGGTTTCTCATACTTGTAACAAGTTATTAGGAAGATCTCAAAAATGAAATTGCATAGAGCCATGCTCCCTGCTATTGTGAATGGAATGTATAAATTGGATTTGCTTGCATAATCAGTAACATCGACAGACGTATCATTATTATTGATAATGTTGACACTTCCTCCAGGACTTTCAAGCATATCATCGCTATTGTCGGATAAAAAGGGTGACACAATAAACGGAGGTAGGGTCGTCCCTAAAGCGAAACAGAAATGCTGGGCTTGGAGAAAAGGTCCGGATTTGCTTTCCCAAATCTCCATCAGCCAAGCAGCCTGAGCTGTATCATAAGCTCCACCGAAGAATCCTAGGAATCCGATGCAGATGTAGATTTGAAGTACAGTTGAACAGTGAGGAACGGCGTACATGACGCTGGCGATCCCGAGAAAGCAAGTCGCTGATCCGTGTTGACGCTGTACAAACTTGCCGTACAGTAGTCCACCTATAACGAAGCGGACAAGCGTTTAAAACAAATCAAGAGAAAATAATATGCGTAAAGTCGCGACCAAGAGCCACAAAAAAAAGTATCGTTTGAAGCATGTTTAACGTGGGAGAGATAGCATGATTAGCATGTAAGGGATAGCATGTGGTTAAATTAACACTGACGGCTGTAGGTCGCGACTTTATTGTACATTAATTTAGATGTAATTACTTACCAGTCATTGCACCGCAAAGATACAGAAAGGGCATGATGACAAATATTTTGGACATTGTTGCAATGTCAGTGTCATATTTATTCTTTAGATCTACCAGAGCTGGGGAGAAGAAGCAGATTGCAACACCCTGTATTTATTCAAAACACAGACAGTTCTTAGTAGTAAAGGCTTAATGGATGGGGGTGTGGTAAATTGTACAGAAAGATAAGATCATTCACTTACGAAAGTTAGGCATCCGCAGAATACGGAAATGGTGGTTAGATATTTAACAGAATTGGGTAACTTCCCTGTCTCAGGATCGAGAGGCATCCTTGCTGGTTATCGTTTAGTCTTTGGGGAATAATCTTTAGAGGAGATTCTTTAGGTTCCCTAGACTGAGGAGTTTGGCTGGATAAATCTGCGGAGGAAACTAATTTTAATTATAACTGCAGTCTGTAGTCAGAACCAAGATTAAAATATTCTTGCTAAATACACGCTAACTGACATGACTGAAATTATAGAATCTTTGTACACAAATACCGTAAGTTTTTATTAGAATGCCCAGTGTTGTATTCAGAACTCAGTGCTTAAGTTTATCCCCCGCATTTACTAATAGAGACCCGTGCTGTATTGGACGTTTTACGGTATTCATATTCTTAAGAGTTGTTTCTTCAGATGAAGATAGCTCTGACAGTTCAATTTAATCTTGCCTTTCACAAGCTACATGAAATTGAATTCCAGAACCAAGTGTCATTTGTACTTGAGCAATGGATCATGTTCAGGAATATAATGGTCTGGATTATTATTTCTTATGTAACTCATGTTGAGGTGATATTTGAATCTCTATATAAACAGAAATGCTACAAGCCATTCATTGATGATGCTGTAAAATAAAAAGGCAGGGATAAAAGACCACATGAAAAATATTTGCATGCAAATACCACGAATAAAATGGTGATTTACTTATTGTATCCTAAAAATCACACCAATCAATTACTTCAAGCATTTTTTAAAACTGAGATAATTAACCAAATTATTTTTAAATAGTATAAGTTAGTAATTAATTAATTAATTAATAAAATTATGTACGATGTTATGTCACTGGCCGGAAATACTCTGACGGTAAAGGAAATAAATAAAAGTTGAACATGAAACCTCACACTATAAAATAATTATGTTTCGTACTGCATATAGTTTTTTTTGGATGAAATGCAAGGATGGATACTTTCATAGGAATTGGTCAATTAATAAAGCTGAAGTTTTTAAAATTATTTAGGAATCACGTCTGATCCAAAACTGGTCGAATTCGTAATTTTTTTTGTCTTTTACGTTATTTTCAAGCAAAAGTAGTGAAATTATTTTTTCCCTATTTAATGACCCTAGGGGGTTTTGGGACCCCCGAGGGTCATCGGGTTGACGAATTGACTTATATTTTCAGGAAACTCTTAGTTAGTACGGTTATAACCATTGCATTGTGCAAAATTTCAGCCGGATCGGTCGGGTAGGTTCTAAGAACTCGTGCACAGACAGACGGATTAGGTTGGTACGTGGCGACATAAGCCCAATTGAGTGTGCTAAAACTAGATTTTTAGCTTTTTATGCTCATGAAGTGCAGGACATTAAGCAAGATATTTTATTTATTATTAGTAACAATTTGTGTAGTGTACTACCGGCTTTTCAAAATTGTTTGCCATTTTAAAAAAACGTCTGAAACGTCCGACTGAATGGATATTACACCTTAACTCCCCATACTTTTTATATATTTGTTAGTGATGTGATGCATACAGATTATACAGATTATATTATAACTAAGCTAGACTACAGTCAATAACAAGGAATATAAAACAGAGAGGGCTTAATTCAGATCCCCCCATTGGGTCTAGCCAGTATCAAATTGATAGTTTGTTCAATAATAATATACAAATACACAGAAAGAACGGATCGACGGTTCATGAAAAAGTTACACCATCCGAAACTGGAGTAAAGGCCCAAAGGTCGCGTAGCCCTCAGAGTTTGAATAAGCACCCTTCTTTCCTTAGTCAATCGGATATTTCCTGTAGCCCTGCTGAGTCTTTGTAGAATTGTTGACATGTCATCATAAGCATTGCACACGGGCGGGTACAGGAGGACAGTAAACAGTAAAAGAACACTTGCAAGGACTGGCTGACTTAAATAGATGATTATGGGTACTTTCCCATACCAAGTGACCGTGGCCCAGAGACTAAATATATCGACAGCCATTCCCCCACTGCTGTACAGGAATACACCGTTTGACGATGCGGGCAGAACTGATACGGTTGCAATTTCTAACATTTTGTAACAATAGATTATTACCGATATCCCTCTAAACGCATTCCATGAAGTGTGCAACCGTTGGGTCTGGCTATTTGTCATAAAAAGTTTCGCACAACGCTGTGTATAGGCTAGGGCAGTGTAGATCATGATAGTAAAGAGAGCAAAATGTTGAACGGCTTCGTAATACGTTATACTTAAGTAAAATAGACTGGTAACCGTCATCAAAAGTCGACCTCAAAGGCTGGTTTGAATAGCTGTTGGTAGAAAGGCTTCCATGATATGTGTGAAAGGGTCTAATCCAAGTATAACTGTACCAGGAATGAGCACAAGTCCGCTACATACGAGACAGGGGGCGAAAAAGAAATACAACGCTTGATTGAACAGCAGTTTGATCCCTTTCAACTTGAATGATGGACGCTTACCGTTTCCATCTCTCAATTCACTCCTCACTAGACCCTTTTGCATAGTCTTTAAGCCGTCGAAACCAGCGACCATATCCCTGCCGTAATTTATAAATAGACAAAACATGGAGAGGCCAAAAAGGCCTAGACCAAATGCTAAAATTGTTATCAAAATGTTGACTGAGGACAAGTGTGAGTTGCTACTTAGTACTTTTCTTAACAATAGGAACAAGGATGAGCCGGTGAAGAGTCCACCTACGCAAATAATATTGGACAAGAGATACCCTTTCCTATTTCGAAGGGAATCCGTATGAACCAATCCACCATTTTTATCATCCCAACTTAGCGGACTTTTCAATGCATAGTTGAAGATTTTAAAATGGGTTTTTAATGATAAAGCGCACAAGTCCAAGTGGGTTGGGGTTTTGGTATAGGAGGCCATTTTGTTTCGGAAAGTTAGGGTTTTGGAGTTGTGTTTTTGAAGTAACTTTATCAGATTTCCGTGCTGAGTTGTCTAATCACGGGCAAAATAAGTTTCAGAAACGGAGATGAGATGATTTTCTATTGAACCTGACGAAAGCTGCTCAAAGTTAAGAATGAGAAATTAGTGGTGGCAATCGGCGTTCTTATTTCTTTGAAAGTTAGCAACAATTTCTGGTATTTGTCATTTAAAATTTCAACTTTGAATAATTAATTTCAAACCCTTTTGTATGCCTTTGTGTTTGGGTATTTGTGTTTTAAAGGTAGGAATCCTTTTTGATGTTAGAATACGGAATTCTTGGAAGTGACATTCTACGCATTTCATAGGAACGTAGTTAAATTTTGGAAGCAAAATTGCAGGAATGAATTGATGTCTAATCATTGAACATTAAACATTCAGGCTTACAATAAGAGAACAAAGTGGATTGCTTAAATTGAGTATAAGACAGGAAGCTCACAAATATGGATGTACCGTATTTCCGGAAATTACTCCCCCCTCGAAAAAATCCCCCGATCATTTCCATGTTAAAAATTAAAAGTCGCTCTGTCTTCCCCATTTTAAAAGTTTCTTCAATTTTTGATTTTAAAATTAACTCCTCCGGGAAGTATTTTTGGGAAATACGGTAATCCTCATTCATCATCGAGGCCACCTTTTGATTAGAAAGGGGTTCCTTGTCATGCTGGGTATTAAAAAAAATTAGATTAAGGATTCCTTTATTTCATACCGAAGATAATAAAAATCAACTCAATCAATTCTAGTCGCACGGTTAGGATTGGTTACTTATGATTTAGCCAAGTTACGATATTACACAAGTTTTATATGAATTTCCGGGTTCGTTACGACGATTAAGGTTTTAAGGTGGAAATCCAATTTGATGGTATCAGTAGACTCTCCTTGAAGTCTTAATAATTGGGTTCAGTTTGGAAGCAATAGGAAGGAATAGATGGCTAAACATTCATCATTTAACAGGCAGGATTACAGTTAGAAAAGAAAGCGGATTGCTTTAATTACTAAACGACCTAAACTAAACCGAACCCAGGGTCTCCATCAGCATTTATCATGGATTTTTAAATTATAGTTTTTGACAAGGGGTGCCTGCCGGATATTATGGTGAACTCAAATTGAGGAATCTTGGTCTTATTACCGGTGAAACCTAATCAACTATTTCTTTTTTGTGCTCAGATTGCTACCTTCTTAGAAGTTATAGGATATTTGGTAGGTCCTACTTGGCTGCGTGGCTGAGCCCATCCATTTTAATAAAAGCAACTAGACCACTTCAAGATTGATAACATCGATTACTCACTACACGGTTTTATTATATTTTTGAGATACCGTCTCAATAGAATATTTATTGCTCAAAACACAGAGTTTGTAAATAAAACTTTGAGGAAAACGTTATTTATTTCGTTCTCTACGAATTTGGTTATGTATTATGGTGGAGAAGAATGGATGGACGAGGAGGTTATCGACTTTTCCCAGACGGAATAATTCCCCCATCCCGGTTGAATTCTCCATGGTAAATCGGAGGTTACATAATTAATTCCTCGGGGAAATTAAATCGGGGAATACGGTAAATTCCTTAAGGTCTCGTAGCCTTCAGAGCTTTAATAACATGATATTTCCTGCAGCTCAGTCCAGTCTTTGTAGAATTGTTGTCATCCTCTTTAACTAAAGACGAGTGTCTGTTCATTTGTCCAGATTTGGCGTCGAACCCACTGAACACAGAAAACATTAGTCTTAAATATTAGGTAATTAGCCATGCAAGGCTATAGGCTGTTTTATCTATTACATAATTGGCAAACATCCCTGCCCTGATAAAGTGTAAAAAAACCTCCTCCAAGCAGCTATGTGAGCCCAGTGAATTGTGTTGCCAAAACAACCGCTGCAATGTGCCCTGGACGTTGTGCTTACGTGGTCGAGGGCAGTGATTAAACCCAGGTTATTTCAACAAAGGAAACACCTTGTTATTCGACCGAGATTACTTTCTGTGTGGAGCTACTCTAAATCCTCGCCCATATGCCGTGGCTTATATGTATAAAAAAGATTTTTTGAAGCATGTTTAACATGGGACAGATACCCCTTTTAACATGTATAAAAGGTAGACGCGCGGCATAATTACCGAGGGGGCATATGGGCGAGATTTATGGTAGTCCCTATCGTTCACCTTTATTCCCAATTACTCTGTTTGTGATAAGTCCTGTCTAAATATAAATGGAGAACATCTCCCAAAAAGGAACCGCATCCGCAACCGGTAGGATGGAAAGAGAGGCCTGATGAAATAAATTGCTGTAGGATTGACTCTTATGAACATTCTTTTCAACTTCCTTATCCATCCACTGATTTATTTTCATTAACTCTCTGATTTACCTATAATAACTAAATTAAAATGAATTCATTATTTCAATAAATAAAAGTATGAAGAGCTACTGGATTTTAGCTGGGTTCTAGCTCTATTTCTAACTCGATTTCTGGCTTGATTTTCTTTGAAATTCTTTCCATTATTACCAATGAAACTGGAGCATGAAGGGACAAATCGGCTTTTGCTGAAACTGCGAAGCGAAGAGTATACAATTTGATACAGGTCACTTGAAATAGCACAGAAATATATCATTTTATAAGGATACGCTTTATAATTTGAGGTAAATATCTTCTGAAGTGCACTTTATGATATCCGATCGTATGTTAAATTGACAAGCTTGTCAGTTTGGGAAGAGTACCTAGTATGCCATTTTATAATTGGATTATACTCTGCTGACATGCCCACATGCCATAAACCACGATATGATGTTCAATAGATGTGTATTTTTAATTAGTGTAGCTTGTCAACCGGTCGTATTGAATTGATGATCAAGATCTTGATGTAAATGTAATCAGTAAATAAACATCAGCCTTCTATTATCTCTGAGTATCCAAGCAAAACAGTTACAGAACGGAACTACTCCTCCTTACATCCCTAACTTTCATTTTGTATCAAATTTTTCTGAGGAATTAAAAATGTGGCCAGACCTCCGAGTACTGCTGGCCGTTCTTCTATTTCTGGGGATTGGTTCGGCCAACGTTATAAAAAACGGTACTTTTGAGGATGGTAAAGCGATCATCTTCCAAGCGGACTTTAGTAAGCCGACCCTTTCTGCAGCATTTGGAGGAGTTGGAGTAGTTTATGGGAATAATAACGTCGTGCTGTGGGCAAGTGGAGGGGGAATTGATGTCAAGTATCCAAAAGGAAGTTATAAACCTTCGGGTCCGATCGTTGGAGGTTTTGGGATCTGGGACAATCATAAGGTCCAAAAGTCAGCGGTGTTCAAGTATGGCGTCTTCTTTCCTGAAGGTAAGGAATTAACTGGGACAATTAATTTAATGAAGCCTTGAAGACTTTAGGTTGAAGGGATCTCAAGGTTCAGGGATTTGGATTTATTCATGTGATTTTTGGAATTTCACGGGGTTATCTATGTTCCTTTAACACGTGTGATTTGTGTGATTTGTGGGATTTAACGGGTTATCAATGTCCCTTTAACACGTGTGATTTGTCGGATTTGTGGTATTTAACGGGTTATCAATGT
>JAQFZX010002553.1:0-18221 GCA_034682405.1 Hydroisotoma schaefferi | reverse complement strand
CTTATAACTTCGACCGCACGAATTTCCAAGGGTTTCATCAAGTATCCGAAATACTAAATAGGAAATATCATCATTTATACCTACAAGCATCATTCAAAAATACAACTGCAGGTTCCCTACCACAACAAACGTTGTCACACCGGCTAAAATAAGATGAACATATCTCCATCCCAGAATGGGTAGAAGTACAGAGCAAACAGGAGGAACGAAGAAGGTCCCTATTCCTGCGAACATTTATTGTATTTTTTTTGGAACCTTTTTGTAAAGCAATGCTTTAGGTAGGTAATCTACACCAAACCTGAGCCACAAAGAGCAATTCCGATTGCCAAAGCCCGTTTTTTCTCAAAGTAATAGCCTACGCAAACCACGGACGGAAGGTAGATGAAGCTTAGGCCTATTCCTGAAAAAATCCACACCCCATGATATGGACTAAGTTTTTTACAACAATGCAATGCTCACTTATCCCTGGACCGTTACTCACCCCCAATAATACTATATGTAAATATAAAGACTTCTAACGACTGAGCCAAGGCCGATATACCCATTCCTGTAGCAGTAATTAACGCGCCTGCAATGCAAACAGCACGGCATCCAAACTTATTCGTTAGAGCACTTCCAATAGGCCCTGTTTTTAAAAACATGACGTCAAGAAATTCATAATTTCGGAATTGGAATATAATTCTCCTAATTTTGAAGCAATTTACTCACCAGCTACGAAAAGCGTCCCATTTAACAAACTGCTTGCAACTGACACAGCCGCTTGACTTTCTTTAAAGTCGGATACAAAAGTTGATAAAAATATTCCAAAACTGTTGATAATCCCGTCCACAATTACATTGCATAAGAAGGACGCTAACACGATAACCCAACCGTATCCACCGTCTGGAACCTAAATATTAACGCATGAATCTCAATCATCATCCATATCAACTCAATCATCCATATTTCTCATCTCTAGTTTTTCAATGGGATTTTAATAGCAGTTTCCCATTTACTTTTGGTACACCTATTTGTGTAGGGTCAAAGTTGAACGTTGCACTTCCAGCACCCCGATCTGAAACTTTTTTATCCCCATCTGCCAACGTATCAATAATTCTGCTCTTTGCTAAACGGATTTCGAAGTGGTCATTCCAGTTTTCGGAGCTTATTGCAATTCCGCTCTAAATAAAAATGATGCATTATTGGCAAAGCAGGGATAAGCATATGGATAAGCATACGTTTGATTTTTAACCGCTTGTATAGTTACCCAGGCATGGCTAGAATCTTCAAAAAGTTCTTGATGACGTACGGACTTTTGAGAGTGTGACTGCAACCGGGACTGTGAAACCGATCCAGGATTACTACCCGCAGCGTCTTCAGCCTTCTCGGCTTCACTATCTGACTGCGATTGTGACTTCACTGTTGAGCTAGCCGATCCTCGGAGTAAAGACATCCTTATTCAGTTTTTGAACGATAAATTAATACAGAATTCGAAATATTATCAAATTCGCAGAGCCTTTGTAAAAGCAGGAAATGGCAGGCAAGCTTTTGCTTTGCTGTAGCAAGATATGCATGATTTGATTACTTAGCAACAAATCCAATAGAATTACAGGATTTCAATTTATTGGCTATGCTTTTCAGTCTGCTCTCTGTGACCTTTTCGCTGGAATATGAACGCCTGTTGATGACTTTTTAAATATTGCTAAAATGAAATTACTACTTATTACAGAAATTAACTAAAGTTGCCAATTGAATTCTATACCTATGTACAGCTCAATCAGAATAATTTAGCTGAAGTATGAAACTATTCTATTGCAGAGAGTAGAAAAATAAAACGCATGACGTCAAAAGTACATGATTCTGACTCAGCTTTTGGGTTTAGCTTTGTAGTTTAGATCAATAAAATGTTTTTAATGATAGGTTGATTTACTGGAAACGCTTTATCTCAGTTCCAAAGTTTCAATTGCAATTTAGAATTTGTTGGATCAACTATTATCGGTGACATGGACTCCTCAAAGTAGCAGAAGGACAACTATCGCAGCAGCAGCCAGACACTTCTTCCCACGTTTTTTACGCTTCTTTTCCAATGGAAGGGTACCCGGTCGTTCCTTCGAGGTATCAGCTTGTTTAACCGCAGGACCTGCAGTAAATAGTTGGGGTTTTATTTAGTATTATTCTTATCGTAATCGCTCTCAGGAATGGTATTATCCAAGGGTAGCCTCTTACTAGTGGGTTCCAGCTTACTCGTCTCCTGTAGACGTTGTACCCTTTCTTTCCGTTCATTCAATTCCTTCTTGACGGCGATAGCGGGGTTTGGACCGCTGGTACGTAGATTGGGATAAAGGTTGGCACGGGATGGTAAATCCTGACGTTGGAGTTTATCAGCCAGCAAGGTACAGATACGACCATTTTGAGTTAGGGCACGGTGATCCATAGCAGGAAGGTGAAGGTCTTGCAGAACTTGAGAAGTGAATGGTTGAATCTGTGAATTTGGTACTTCTTCGGGTTGCTTCAGACAGCTATTTATTTTACCACAGTCCACGTTAATTTGCTTGCAATCCCTAGTTATTTGATCACAGTTCACGTTAATTTGCTCGCAATTCCTAGTTATTTGATCACAGTTCACGTTAATTTGCTTCAGATCGCTATTCATTTTATCCCAGTCCATCCTAACTTGCATCTTATCCATGCTTATCTTATCTTTTTCTTGTTTCCTTGTTTTCATCCTTTCAAATGCTTGCTTTTTCTTATCCAAGGACTTTTCTTCCTTCTCCAAGGCATTTCTTTCCTTGATTAATTTGTCTCTAGCAATGATTTCAAGCTTAAGGGCCCTGATTTCTGTATCCTTCGCCACAAGTTTTGCATCTTTCTGCCTCAGTTTTTCAGCCCACTCCACTTTGAGTTTCTTGGTTCTGGATGACTCCTCTTCTTTGAATAAAGTCTTCAACAAACAAGAAGATCATGTTCATGAAGGTTGGATTTTGGATAGTTAGAATTTAGAAGACAGAAACCTTTATTGAGACAACAGTTCCTTTCTAATTACCTTATTTTTGGATTTGGACTCATCCGTTTGCACGTTTTTCGGTTTTTTCCCAAATCCCAGTCGCTTTCTCATGGATTTGAAGAAGGAAGAAAAGACCCCAGTGAACTTTGAGGATGCAGAAACTTTTGGTTTGTCCATTTCAGCAGCACTACTAATGCCTAATGATTTGGACGACTTTGGATCCATCTTTACACAAAAATAGACTACCCCCACCCAGGGGCTTTATTCTTCAAAGAACAGAATAGTTTACAAGATTTCCAAGAAAGTCAAGAAATAAAGAATGTTTGACAGCATTTTCAATCAATTGCTACAGTATTTCTGGTAACTAAGGTTGTCAACCGTCAAGATTTGTAAGTCCCGGTTCCCGGTGGGCATCCCCGTGTGGTATGTAAACGTTCAATAAATTTAATACTTGTGTAGGTACTCATAGGCGCAACCAAGAGTGGGTACCAGTGGGTACAAAACCATTAAAGGGTAGGGAGGGGTTAGGGTGGGCGGAGCCTGTTTAGCATGTAAAGGATAGGGCATTTATAAAATTCTAGTGGGTACATGAAGAAACCAGTGGGTACAATGTACCCTTGTACGTTGAACCCACGCTGGTTGCGCCTATGAAGGTACTAGAAAGGTAAATATGTTTTTCTCCAACAATTTATTTACATCTTCAACACTAACCCATATATTATAACACGATGATAAGATGATGGAATGCTTTTCAAATAACTTGTAACAACTGCTGCAGTAGTACAGTATTAGCTGTAATAATAAAATGTAAGCTTTGTGTGTATTGTGTGCTGCAAAATCCTAAATTAGCCTTTTCAGTACATCTCTCTTGTAGCAAGCCAACATTTTAATCTAAGATCAGTCAGAAATTTTACGTAGAAGGTAGTATACATCTACCGGTATGTTTTTAATTAGTTTAGTGTAAGATTTCCAAAATACCTCTTCATTTCTTAGCTTAATGCTGACTTTACAGCCTCATCAGTAAATTAATATATATGTACAACAACATCCGACTTGACCTCATCCAATGTAATACTAACTACACAGTAACATCTAACAAAACAAGCATCCCTATAAATAAAGCTTATAAATCACTGGTATCTATACAAAATAGTTTACAATATTTGCTACTGGATTCTTCCCAAAAACAAATTATAGTCAGCCGTGAAATAACTTAGAAAAACCTGTGGAATTAGCAAATATATTATAAAAACAACGCCATAAATGGTGCAACGATTGATTAACCAACACATTCTAGTGTAAGGTTGAAGCTTGATCGTGCCTCTGCATATAAATTACTTATCTTTTTATAAATACATTAACGTATTATAAAAACACTCGTCAAAATCTCCTAACCTCATCTTCCCTTATAAATTAAAACACCACAAAAAAAACGAATCACTCAATCAAAATCACAAACTTCAGCTAGGATCAATCAAACTAAGTAAAAAACAATCTACTTAGGTACTTATTAAATCCTTCCTTATTTAAATCCTATGCATGAAAAAAAAAATTCTACAAAGCTAAACTCATTAAACTACACTATTGTTTAAGATAATAAATGGATATAAAAAAATATGCCAGCAAAAACAGCAGGGTTCATTGAGTTTCTTATAGCTATCTATCGTAGCCAGCCACCTGCTCAATTTAATTAATTAATTTTATATTCTATAATCTGATCGCTCTCGACATTTAGCATTCTTATAGACGGTTAGTGGTACTGCTACAGAAAAGTACAATTAAGTATCTGCTGTAACTATAAAATAATATAGTGCGAAGACCGCTGGACATTTCTTTATACACTTTAATATAATTTATATCATAGTTCGGGTCATTAACTACACATCAAACAGCGTAGCATTGGATGAAGGAGTAAAATAAATACGATTGTTATTCCAGTCAAGAACCCTGGTCAGCTAAAAAAAACAATTTTATCTTTTAGGTCTAACCATCTAATCTGGCTTGGTTTTGGGTCAAGCTCAAACCAACAAGTCACTTTCCTGAAGGAACGTTATTAAAGTCTAAATATATGCGTACTATTTCATTAAACTTCACCCGAAAGTATTTCAGGGAGAGAACTGGCTTGGAGGGATGAAAGACATAAGCATATTTTATTTAGGTATCTTGAATGACGAAACTTTTTCGAATATCCTTGCCGTTCATTTTCAAAGGGATGATTCAACATTATCGAATTTATCTTCTTCTAAATCTCCGCTGTTACTATTAGTATGCGACTCATCCACTGCCTCGGGGATGTCTTCTAAGTAGCCTCCGTCATACTCCCCTTGGTAAACGGGGGGTTGGAGGATCGTCTTTGGAGGGGCGAACCTCGTCACGCAAGGAACTAGGAAACTAATTATGGAGGAAATTATGAGAAAGCCTCCTGCCAGGAAGAAGGGAATCTCGTAACTTTTGAATGCGTCGTAAACAGCTCCTAAAAACAGAAGAAATATGAAACACTGATAGTTTTTTAATGCAAGTTAATTTTATTAAACTGGCTTACCGGCCAAAGGAGCTCCAATAATTGAGGCTCCTCCACGGAAAAGAATAAGTAGACCAAAAGCATTAGTCAGATTCTCCAGTCCAAGGAGGTCAACGAGGATGATAGAAGTTAGGGAAATGTAGCCGGAGACGAAAAGACCGAAAAATACAGCCACAGCTACAAACGTGGAGTAGCTCGTGCAAAGGGGGACAAGGGACACTACAATTCCGGAAAACAGTAGACAACAGTTGTTCATAAAGAGGGAGTTCACTTGGGGCATGTCAGAGACCATTCCGGTAGCCACCCTTCCTATTGTGTTTGTTACTCCAATTATAGACAAGAGGAATGCTGCTTGATTGGGATCCACTCCCTGAAATAAAGCCACCATAAAAAATTATTATTATTTCCCCTCTTTATATTTCCACCTTCAAAATAAATTAATAACTTATAGTAGCTCACCTTCTCGACTGCCGCATCAATCAAATAAACGAAGGGAACGTAGAAGCCCAACATTCCGAAAACATTGCTTATAGCGATGAATAAAAAGACGGGATTGGTAAGGAGAGAAAAGTCCATCATTTGTGCAAGGGCAGACTTGAAGGCCCCGGACCCTCCACCAAAGCAAGGACAAATAGAGGGTTTCTGGCCTTTCATTGGGCTTAGTTCTGCATCTAGTTGATCTGACGCTGTTGAATTTCTCGGAAGATTCAGTATACTTTGCCTATATGAGCTTATACTCTTCTGGCTCTGGAATTCGGGGAGGTTTACTATCGAGCCTGAGTAAAATATATCCTTTCGAGACATCGGCCTTACGATGTGCCTTGGTTGTTCGTTACTATTGGCTTTTATTGAACTGCTGAATATGAGACCGTCAGAGAGTTCTTGTTTGCTCCACATACTGTTGTAATCGTCTTCTTGTCCGCCTGATACATGAATACAATTCATTAGCCTATGCAGACATACAAGAATACTTTATACAAAATAAAAATGCTTCAACCTACTATTGATCTTTGCTCTCGAGCTGACAAAACTCAACATAGAATTCTTAATAGAAGATCTCCTCCCCTCCTGAAGCTGTAAATTCGGTTTGCTACTCCGATTAGCATTACTAACCGACCCCAAAGGAACTGCTTTGATTGAGTGTTTCCTCATCATTTGATTAAATATAGGAACGGACACATTCTTTGGAATGCTCCTCGCATAATTGAACTGGGGGGCTGAACCATTGCGGGGAATACTTCCACCAACAGCTTTACTCCCAAACTGGCTCCCTGTTATACTTCCACGGACAGGAATGGGTTTAGTAGGCGTCCTTCCGGGAATAAACATATCCCCCTTTGTCACGCTTCCCGGAGGAGTCATCGGATTTGAAGAAGGAGAAGCTGATGAGGAAACGACCCCTTCGGAGTTCCTCCTAGGGCCTCGTCTAGGTATTGGGATGCTTGTAGAAACGGGGAGGTCACCATCCGGACTTTCCCTCTCTTCTTCGATAATTGGTTCGGGGATGCTTGGAAGCGGGTTGTTATTTTCTTCAGAGTTCGAATTCGGACTTGCTTGACTCGGGGTTTCGCCCGCTGCAGGACCAACTACGGAGAACGTCTTGTTTGAATTATTATCTGGATGAGGTTTCAAATCCCCTGAGGAATCCTTGCGACTGTTAACCAGTTCTGCTACCTTAGCCTCCGTAATTGTTGGCAGGGTTGGGACGGGCGTTAGAGGAGTCCCGGTACCGGGAACTAGTTGATCTAGGTTGAAACTGGAGTGGACACCGGGGTCTACGTTTAAAGGCATTTTTAACCGTTTCTCCATTGTGCCGTCTGGAAGCTGGACCATGAAGTACGCGGAACCTGAAGTGTAAAACATTCATATAATTGTTATACAATTGTGGAAAAAAATTAACAAGCTCACCAGCTAGAGAACCCCTATCCATGTAATTCCGTTTGTCTTCGGCCATTCTCTGGAGAAGGGGTTTGGTTTTGGGTATCCTATCCTCCGGATCCTCTTCATCTTCCTCTATTAACTCCATTTGGATCTCTAACGGCTTCATCAGAGTCCCAAAGATCTACATAGGGATAGATGATACAATTTATTACAAACAGGATATACTAGAAAGCAAGCGTGCTTACGATCTAATCTAAGAGAAGTGAGGTACTTCAGTACTTTCTTTCAACGATCATTATGTTATCTACAGGACTAGTCGCCCAGTAAAATATATTCTTACACCGCAACCGAGGATAACAAAGGCAAATATGAGGTTGGCCTGTTTCCAGTCCATCACAGTAAGGAGTTGTTGAGCTATTGGAGCGAAGACGAATGTTCCAACGCCTGAAATACACGATAAAATACCATTTGCGACTTCAATTTGTATCTCAACTTTAAAAAAAACTCGCTAGAAGTTAGCTGACATTACTAAGTATTAGCGTTTAGATAGAATCGCTAACAGCCAGCGTAAAAGGAACTACTGAGCCGCGTAAAAAATGGATGTTTCCCAAACATGTTAATTTAGATCTAAACTGCATCTTACCTGAGCCACATACTGCAATTCCCGTTGCAAGTGCCCGTTTAGATTCGAAATAGTAGCCGACACAAACAACGGCTGGTAAGTACACTAAGCCAAACCCAATCCCTGTAATTTATTAACAGATTTAAAAAATCAAAATCCAGCAGCTTCCTTCTTTAGATGGTTATAAAATTATCATGAAATGAGCTCTTCCGTTCTATCAACTAAAATCACCGACTCATACATTTCACTTCACGTCACAGGATCAAATCCAGTTGTAACTGTCACTCATAAATTAAATGGGGACACTATTTATTATCACACGCAATAAAAACTATCAAGGGTCACCTAAACCCACTTGCCATTATTGATAAAAGGTCGCCTCACTGCTAGCCATTAAAAAACATGCAATTCATTAAATGGAATATTTATCACCTAAATAAGTCAATCTTGCGTCACTTTAAATTTTTATCATACCCAAGTTTAAATGGGAAAGAGAAAATGAATGAGCTATTTTATCGCAAGTCTAAAAGGCACATCGTAAATCAACTTTAATTCAACTAAGATCAAGATTATTCTAGTTTGCATTTTAAGGAAGATTCGTCAAAAACTTTGTAACAGTTTACTCGGTCGCTTATAGAATAATACTTCAAGCTTTTTAGTTTACGCATCCCTTTCCATCTTTGCCTTTTGCGACAGTTAATCCTGAACAACGCGCAAATGAAACATAGATTTCTAAACGTTTGAAGAATTGTCTATGACCATCCTTCATGCAAGTTTACGTTTATTATAATTTTTCCAATCTGTAAGACATGTGTGTCTAGGAATATATTCCTTGTTGTGATGACCCTTGACCTGACCTATCCGTTACATTTTGGACACATTATTCAAAGCTCATTTTAAACAGAACCCTGTGAACTACTAAACTGAAGAAGGCTTAATCAGTCAGTCAACCTGTCATTTCATGAAAAGTCGACCACTGCCTGCGGACTGTAAAACGGTGACGGTGGGTTATAAACAAGATGTCTCTATTTTCTAACATTATTTAGTACGATGCTTCGGTCCAAGAATGTGGTGTTCCAAAAAGGGTGACAGAGAGATGAGGATTAGTGTTAATTGGACGATGAATTACCTCCAATGACACCATAAGTGAGCAAAAGGATGTCTAGCGTAGGTGCCAATGAAGAAAGAGCGAATCCAATAGCGGCCACAAATGACCCTGCAATGCACACCACACGACATCCAAACTTGTTCGTCAATGCTGACACTATAGGACCTAAAACAGAACACAACAAATCACACATTATTACCACAATTACTTTCTCCTGCTTAATGTCCATTCATTCTTTCAATCTCAATAACTCCCAACCACGTAACCAGTAAATTGGACTTCGGGGAGAAGTACACTAACTTATAATAATGATCTTGATACGATCCCTTTCCGTTTCGTTGCAGAAAAAGCTATTTGACAAAATAAACATTACGATCGGCCATACTCAAATTAAAGTTTAAGTAGCATGAATGAAGTCCAAAACATAATTTTACTGCTATCTAGGCTAACAATCGTATTTTGTACCTAGCAAAAATAAACCCATAAAAACTGGATCTACGGGTTTTAATAAAAGATCTATTAAATCATCAACCAATTATCAACCAAACCTATATCTAATCTCACTAAAACCCTGTGATGGTCTCCACGAAGGAAGGCTGAAATCTAGAAATATTGAGGTTTTAGTTGTATGTACTCCTAAACAAAAGCCCCACATATCAATCTCACTCCAAAACCCCGAAAGGGAGTTTCCAGTGAACTCTATCAATGACATCATAATCATTCTACAATCCTTCACGCTATTGCTTCATGAGAAGATTTAAATCAGGTTTTATTAAACAACTTAACTCCTATAGCTATACATACCCAACCTTAACCTTTCCTACCTCGGGCTTTTTATTACTTGCTGCCGGTTAACCGTTTAATCTAACAGATATGAAATCAAATATCATAACATGTAAACTTTATTGATTTTTGTCTAAAGTCTAAAGCCATTTCTCTTTTTCATATTCATTCACAACACGATCACCAGCCATTTTGATCTCATCATATTAACATAGACGCAATACTTGAATTTAATGAACAACAATTATCCAGTCCAATAGAAAAATGATCGAGGACTTGACACAAGAGAATACTTTATAATTTTCTAGGACTTTATCTACCTGAAATTAAGTAAACCTTCCTTAAAACTAAGAGACTACCTCAAGGCTTTAAAAAAAAGTAAAACTGGCTAAAAACCGGATTAATATTTTACTCGCACAGCAACACAACTAATCTTCAGTTCACCCTTCGGGTTGATTCTGACTTTATCTTGATCTGTTTTACAAATCTGGTAGGAACTCCTATGCATATAAAACAGTATTATTATGACAATAAAACTAGAGCGAGATGCAAAAGCTACATAAGCCTTGGATTCAACAAATCTAGTTTTTTAAACCGTTTAAATGGATCTTCCTGCATCACTCAGCCATTTCACTGCAATAAATTAGCAGTTCGATATACAACTAAAGATATACATTGCAAATCCATCTTTCTCTAACTTCCAACATAAGTCCTGCAAATGACAGGTTGCATTTCGTTTTCAATTACTTTAACTTGACACCCTCATTTTACACGATTTGACGCTTTGTTTGATGTCTGCTGGGTAAAAAGGCTCTGATAAACTAAATAGTCCAATAACTTTTTAAATTGAAGCTGTGAATCTAATCTCTCCTAAATATTGCTAGTATAAATACAGCTTAGTTCCTACTGATCATAAATAAATTCAACCTAAAAAGCACGATATCTATTAGAGGTTCATTTAACTCCATTCCTAGGATAAATAACTGACATTTCTACAGCCCAATCCTGACACTGATATCACAGAATTGAAATCTGAATCAGATGATTCGAAAATCTGACTGCTCAGCACACTTACTTACTTACATAATTCTGTAACACGAGCTACTATACTACTACTAACAATAAAACAACAACTTTTACACATTGACTCGCTCCAATCTAACGCATCCGCATGGATAACTGTTTCTGAATATTAATGCCAGCATATTCTTCCTACGTCCTACTTTAATTTAAACCACTAACAACTCAAGCAAAAAGGTCATAAATACCCTCAATTTTGCAAAGAGTTGTTAAAATCCCAGGTAAGAACTTACCAACACAAAGATAAACTCCGCACAAAAGACTCCCAGCCCAAGCGACCGAACCCTTTCCAGCGTTAAAGGACTCGACATATTTGGGAAGAAAGACTCCAAAACTATTAGCAATCCCATCCACAATCAGGTTACACATAAACGAGGCAAATACTATCACCCATCCGTATCCTCCGTCAGGTACCTGCACACATATCCAACCAAACGCAAACCATTGTAATTAATTAATATCCCCAGTAAATATTCCTTACGCACATTAAAACTATGGGGAATTCAATAGCGAACCGAAGCCTGTAATAATTTCCCCGAATAGGTCAAACAATATCCCTGAAAAATTCCACAAAATTACTGACGTAAATTGTCTTCAAGAACGGGTAAAGCGCCTGTGGCAGTTTCCGCAGAGTTCTATTATCGGTTGAACACAATTTCTTAGGAAAAATCCCCCAAAAAAGCTTTTCTAACCTAGAAAACTTAATCCAATTTTTATACCCCAGGGGATATTACTCCAATTATTAGGATTTACGACGGGAAAGAACGGTAAGAAAGTAGAGTGACTTACAGCAGGGACCCCGACTTCGGTGACATCATACATCATAAGTCCAGGGTCATCTTCCTCCTCGTCCGGAGCCTCGCTAACCGGAGACAAGGGCGCGCGCTCCCCCTTCATGTAAAGACCGTCGTCGTTATCTCCCCATTTACCAGAACTTTCACTTTCAGTCTGAAATACACAAAAAAACATGGAATTTAGCTTTAATTTTGGTAAAATCACACACGCTTAGGCTTATGACGCTAAAATAAAACTACTTCCGGTCTGCAGCGTTAATCGGAATTGTAACCTAACGCATGCAACGCTTACGACGCTGGAAGATAACTTCAATCCGCCCGCAGCGTTACTCAGCATCCGCAGCGTTACTCACAGCGTCCGTCACACTGATCCAGCTCTCTTATTGTAACGAATTACAATTAATTACCCAACCCAAAAACAACTAGAAATGCATGCAACTTTCGAAATCGCCCATTAACCCTTGACCTTGACCTTGACGCTGCGCTATCAGACTTCACGACGATCACCGCAATCTTTACTAAATAACCGTTTTAATGTAAATACCTGTTTTTTATTTAGAACTGTTCGAGAAAGTTTCAAAATCCCGAACACCTTAATTTTGTCCCTCAAACTTGAACAAATAAACCCGGGTGAGAAACAAACAACTTTTTCGGGGCAAATGACTCAATTTCCTCCTAATAAAAAAACCTATCAAGAACTTTAGCGCTTCAAAAAATTGCAACAAAAACCTGAAATTTTAAAATAATTCTAAAAAACTCCTCGAAACGCTTCATACCCTAAATCCTCTCCTCGCCCATATGCCGCGGCTTATATGTATATAAAAAGGTCTTTTAAAGCAAATTTTACATGGCAGAGACCCCTTTAACATGTAAAGGATTGTGAAGCGTGCGGCATAATTAGTGAGGGCGGCATATGGGCGAGGATGTAGCTTCCATCCGTTTATTCCAAGCTCTCACTGGCCGCGGCTTACATATATAAAAAAAAGGTCTTTTAAAGCAAATTTTACATGGCAGAGACCCCTTTTAACATGTGAAGGATAGGCGTGCGGCATAATTAGTGAGGGCGAGGATGTAGCTTCCATCCGTTCAAGCTCTTACTTGCCTATGCCTTGAATGCAACCGCTGAAGGGAATTCATGCAATTCAGTTCCAAGGGCGTTACAAACGTTAGGATACTCCTTGCATTTGTATTAGAAGGATGGGGGTTATCAGTCACGTTGGCTGATAAGCCCAACGCCGGAGATAACTGAGCCTGCCTGGTGTTATTGTTAGCACTCGTAGAATGAGCATGATTATGATAACCACTATTTGATCTGTTACTCCAGCTAGGGCGTATCACGGACGCCGATTCTGACGTTGAACCTGCTCTATGCATTTTTTAATGTCCTATAATATTCTACTTGTGGTTTCATTTCCCATAATTAAGAAAAGTTTTTAAGTGTATAAACTTGGAATTTGGAGCTTACAAAAGCTAAGAAACTTTACTTTCTCGTCGAGAGTAGTTTTGACAAATGGGATAGTAAGTTTCGAGCTTTTATGATTCCTTAGCGATATGTTTATGATGTTTCGGATCGAAGTAAAACAATTCCCTGAAAAAAAGTCATCTTATCTTGTAGAAATACCCACAAAAAGCATCCGAATAGTTTATCATCATTCATGGCAAATATAAAGTGAAGTATTGCAAAAAACTAGAGTTATGTAAAAGTTGAGGTTGGGTATGGGCTTGGGTATTTTTGTCACATTTTCTCCAATCCAACGTATGTCATGTTGCTCTGTATTAATCTTACATTCTGGTCATGAAATTGCGTCATTTTAGGCAGATAACTTCAGTATTTGATAAATAATCGAACGAAGAAGCATTTTATAAAGCATAACAGGCAGAGTCCGGCTTTCATAAGTCCTTTCATTTTAATTATTAACAAATGAATACAGGCAGTCATGCATGCAGTGCTCATTACTTTTTATTCGCAGGCATAATTTATTAACTTGGATTTTATGCGGTTTTATGGCACAAAAAAATGTTGGTTAAGTTCTATCTATATAAAGATTACTTTCAGTGAAGCGATGCGAGTGTAATTTAACACTTCATTAAACGTGTTGACTTGTTGACAAAAAGTAGATTGGGAATTGCGAGACTGCATTAGATCAACAACTTTATTAGTATAAAACACTCAAAATTCTTAACTGGAACTGACCAACGGCCAGTTTAGTTTCGCTTCAACACGTTTTTAAACAATAGCTGACTCACTCAGCTTGATAAACTTCATACCGATTCGATTGATTATTTATGAGATCATAAATTTACTATTTCTACCCAGAAAATTATAAAAGTTTGCCATTTTGCTGAATAGTCTGAAGATTTGGGTTCTTTTTGTTTCGTAATATGAAAATGTTTTAAAATTGTGGTTTTTTTACCTAAAGAAGCATTATCTATATAAAAAAATATATATTACTTTAATAATTCCCCTGCACCATAATCCGCTAGCTTTTCCCTATCTTTTAAAAACATATCACTAACTGCATGATTTCCATTGAGGTTTATTTAGTACTCTTTATTATTGCAAACCATTACAATAAATCAATGAACAGAATAAATACATTTTTAAAATCGTATGAAATCTTACCCTCGATCTTGTAGATCCATTAGCATTCGCAGACCGTTTTGTCTGAATCTTATTCCGACTCATTTCTCCTTTTTTGTTAAAGTGTAATTAAACTATCACACCAGCTTAAGTATACTTCTTCTGCTCAAGTAAATTATACTTTCTGAGTCACACTCATGCAGTTCCAGAACTCTGTACTTCCCTAATCAACAAAATCCTCCAGAACTCTGCACGAAAGACCTACCTTGTAAGGACATTCCTGATACGAAAGGATCGTCTCAGAAAGAAGAAAGTTAATTTAAGTCTCTGTTCCTGTATTTCCACGAATTATTTTTATTTCCTCAAAACCAATTATAAAAGCTTACGAAAAGTACACAACTTTAGCAAAAAATACACACAAATTATTCCAATGGTAGATCAGATCCAAGTTAGCGTTTATTTCACTAAACACGTCTCAATATCCCTCGATCGTAAGCCATACACTAAGTTTATGCATCATCAATCAGAGTACCCGTGAAACTACCTTGTAAGTTCCTTCTTAGAAGAACTACACTTCAACATCATCAAGTATAATCAAATCATCGCATGCTGAATATTATGTTGATACTGGGATTTTGATTAAAGATGAAGATGATGAGAAGATTTTTTGCAGTAAAGTAAGCTACTAAGAAGACCAAAAATTGTTTTTCTACCAATTTACTCAAACAACACACCACTTCTCATGAACATTTACATTAGGAAGTTCCATCTCAGAATAACAAAAGTCACCAAACAAACTCTCACGCTGACTGACGATAGGAAAGCTTTTAATATCCCAGGAAAAACAACCTAGGCAGGATTTTATATTAAGTAAAGAATCTCTCCAATTACTTATCCAATTCGGAGAAGTTTTTTTTATCGATCTGACTAATCGTAGGTAGAGTTTTGATAACCGTCTCTTTTAGCCATACACATCCCAAGCCTTTCGACCTTCTTTCTATAAGATTGAGCGCAGATTTAGGAATATGATGCTTTGGGAAAAAGGTTAAACTACTTTTTCCTGAGGAAGCTTGAATAACTTTTATCTTGCTCACAGCTCTGTCTGCGTAGTTATGTGGACTTTTCCTGGGATTGTTTATGAAAATTAAGATCACGAAGAACGGCTTTTTAGGAATAACAATTTCTCTCTGTTTTGTATGTATTTATTTTGCTTACTAAGGCTTCCTTTAATCAACAAGTTTCAAATAAACGGCGTTTCTTATTCCGTTGATTAGAAGAAAGCTTCAACTATCTATGAAGCAAATATTAAATTCACTCACTGGGCTGGAACCTCATAAAATGATAAGCTCAGTAGTTATAAGGGATTTAGCTCCTTTTTTTGGCTTAGCTCTTTCCGAGGGCCCTTTTGAGTAGTAACTGGGTACTTTTCTCAGTTGCTGACTGTTTTTAGTTTATAAAGCAGTACGTTATGCTAGTATAGAATTATCTACACGGTCAACTCAGCATTGAACTATACCTACCTACTTAATATGATAATATGACTTAAAAGATCTGCTTAGGATACACTTAGGAAATACAGAGGCATACAAAAGTTTAGGTAGGGGGACTTTAAAACCTTGAACGCAAAACACAACAAACAGCTCCAACAGTTTTTATGACGTAAATAAGCAACTACCTAGTCAAGTATAGTCGGTATTAAATCTTCAAATTGTTGAGTTTCAGTACATTTGGGGTAACCGGGTGGGTACTATGTACGGGGACTTCGATATAAACTACCTAGTCCAAAAGTGATCCTTCGTGCTTCTAAATAGACCCTTCCACTCTGCATTAATCACTTGCACTTTTTACCCTGAAGGTAGACATCGATGCTGTATTTTATAGGTACTGCTTCAGCTACTCTTATTTTAGTGAGACTTCAAAAAACAGTACCTTCAATAACACACTCACTGACTCACTGAATTGCACATACAAGGGAAATCCCTGCCACTTACTTACAGCAGTAAAGTTAAGTAAGATGTACAGAAGTGACCTTTATCAGATCTCAAGCTCCACAGCAATTGATAGCTTGGTGAATCCCTTATAAATGGGTAATTTAAGGGTACTTTTAACTATAACTTTTGAGGTATTTTATAAAAAGCTGTCCAACTTTTCTCAGAATTGAGAATAATAACCCTTTATAGCTTTTGTTTATTAAGCTTTAAGTTGGCCTATTTCTTTTAGGAATCTTTCCTTAAAAACCTCAAGATTAATTTTTTGCAAAAGCAATTAAATGAATAGGTAATTAATACTCTGTACCATCAATCGGGCTTGGGGATAGCCGATAAAGTTACGATGAATGTGCACAGAAGAAGCTTTAGAAGTGAACTGAAATCAGTATAATATGAACTCACTTTTCTCGTTAACTTTTTTTAACATGCTTTTGCTTCACCATATCCCTTACTCCTTGTCCTTACTTAAATCATTATTATGCACACGATGATACGATGGATTTTTAGAGTCCAATGTGAGTTCAGCCACTAATGCTATACTTACTTAAACCACAGTAGGAAAGCACAGCATATTAATAATGACGGGCTTATAGTTCAGTATTCATTAGTTTGTTGGCATTAAATAGCTTTAAACCCTACTTCAATGCTGTTACGAGCTTGGAAAGAAGCATCCAACACCTATTAATAAGCACTGTAGATGTGAAAGCAGTAAAAAAGATTCTTATTTTGCGACTAGTTGAAAAAGGCCTGTCTTTTGCCTTTTTAGCCCCTTTAAGGCTTTGCAGTTTCGAAAAATTGAAGGTGCCTTTTTTAACACTGGTTGGCTCTTCATTAAATTATTTTGCAGAAAGATGCATTAGTCAACATGACAGATCTGCCAATTGGTAGGTTGCAAACATACACATAAAGACAAAGAGTATACAATCCATCTATAAACTAATGAAGTAAAGGTACTAAATCCATGTATACTGCAGTCATTTCAGTTCAGTCAATTTCTAAGACTAAAATATGAACTGAAAAGGAGTAGACATATTACTATCGATAAGATGTTGAATAAGAATTAAAATAATACTTTACTTTTACGAAGAATGAATACTAAGTTAAATTTAGAAATGTGTGCAGAATGCATGCTTTGCTTAATCTTTGGCTAGACCCCTTGCTAGAATCTGTCAGCAGATAGTAATGAATAATGAACCACTTCCCCTAAAATGAATAGTAATAATGAGCTGAGAGAAAAGATATTTAACATTATAATTAGCTCTGATTCTTATTTCAGTTAAATGCAAAGTGCAGTCAAGTAATTATTTTGTATATGGACACCCGTGTACCACACGGCATTTATTATAGTAAAGTGCAAAAATAGAGTTCAACAAACAGTTTAAAGTGAGTCATAAATATAATAATTAGACTATTTCAAGCTGTTAAAGTCAGTTATGAGGCAAACATTTTTGCATGGAAAAAAGAGCAAAACATTCTACAAGTATTGAATATGAAATTTAGGCTATTAAATGCAGGATTTTGATCCCTGCCAGATTCCGTCAGGGAAACCGATTCCAAGCAAACGACCAAGTATAAATGGAGTCACTGACCAAGAATTTAGCACAAGAACCGCACAATAAGTGCAGTCATTATTATTATCATCATTTATTTTATTTAATACTGGCAACTTAACTGGCTGGCTAAACTGAAAGGATAAAATTGAGCATCTTAAAAATGTCATTTTAGAATGGGACATGAGATGCCTAAAGTCTGTAGAAAGGACGGATATCCCATGTCAAATTCTTGTCTTCTTCTACTCCTAAATACCGGGCCGTAAAGACGACACCAAAGTTGCAGTACAGTTTACAAAACTGCAGTACAATTAACAAAACTGCAGTACA
>JAQFZX010002552.1:0-18224 GCA_034682405.1 Hydroisotoma schaefferi | reverse complement strand
TCCTGGAACCGCTATGCAAAATTTCGGGGCTGTGGTGTCATTATTTTTCGAGTTATCGAGGTGACGGACGGACAGACGGACAGACGGACAGACAGACAGACAGACAGACGGATTGCGTGGCTACATAAGCCCAATTGACTGGGCTAAAACTAGTGTACATTATTTATTTTGGAAAATGATAGTAAAGATGACGAGGCAGGTTGACAGTTTTCTAATCAAGTAAAAACCTTCAGTAAACTGACTGAGTAAGTAATTGAAACCACCTGCAAAGCAATGGTTTAGCTTTTCTGTATAAAATTAGGTTTCTCTCTCTCCAATATTTTATCTTTCATCTTTCATGGTTTCTCAAAATCGTTTTTACTGTACTGTTACAGATCATAAAACCTAGTGGGACTCTCTGGCCTTTATAACTTCTCTTAAATTCCATTTAAAATTAAATGAATACAAACATTGTGAACAAATTTAGGCAGTCCTCAAAATAAATGAGGAAATGAAACCCCTGGGGAAATTAAATTCCGGGTATGTGACACACTCGGGGTCATGTTCATTATAAATTTTAGAGTGAAAGTTAACATATCCCTCCTTATTTGAGTTTGCATTCACATCAGCGTGGTAGATTATATATAAATGTAAATGTACAAAAATACTCCACTGACTGTAGTAACTTTCATGAAACCATGATACCATCTGAAGTAAACTCTTGCGAACTTGTATAATCCCCCAAATACATTGAACATTGAACTGCCCTACCCAATAATTCATGAAGTTCAAGGTTAGAAAAACAAATAACTTATACAAATGTTTATTAAATATTTCAGATGCGATGATAAGGGATTATCTCGGAAATATATTTACGAAACAGTCAAAGCTTCCCTGGAAAGATTACAGTTAGAGTTTATCGATGTTGTTATAATTCACCGAGCTGATTCAAGCTGTCCTATGGAAGGTAAAAGCCAATGAGCCAAACTAAACATTATTATTCTACTTACTTATACGCCAACTTGACGTGTTAATTTTTATTGCTTGAAACACCTTCATTCTTAAGTAAATTATTTCAAGTAAAATTCCGTAAAATGGTCAGTTCTCGAGCTTCACTCGATCAACTCCCATAATCCAATCACTAAATTACCATACCGTATTATGTTTCTGTGATTGCATAAAAGAAGCTCTAGAAATAAGCCATGTCATGTTACACCAAGTTTAACTAGCCTAATTGGGTTTTCACGGTTGATGCAGCTAATTAACCAGACCCCATTATTACTATAATTTTGCAGAGGTGGTGAGGGGAATGACTCATGTGATAACTAATGGAATGGTCATGTATTGGGGGACGTCTAAGTGGACACCTGTAGAAATTATGGAAGCTTATTCCAACTGTAGGCAATTTAACTGTGTCACACCCATCATGGAACAGGCAGAGTATCACTTCTTCTGTCGAGAAAAAACCGAACTTTACATGCAGGAGCTTTACAACAAAATCGGTAAGTCTGTTCCAGTAACATCCTCATTCTTCCTTTCATCTCTTTAAAAGAATTTATAGGTAGTAAAAATTGAAAATAAAATCACTTTACTTTGCAATTAAAAATAATAAAGTTTATGATCCTTTGTCAGCGTAAGCGTAGACTTCATCAAGAGCTTTAAGACGTTTCAAACGAGTAAAGAAACTCAAAGCTTTCCTTCCTTTCTTTTCAAATGTATGTTGACTTTTATGAGAAACCCCCTTCATTCAGAGATTCATCGTCGATGAGACTTTATTGCGATAATTACTAGAGAATTTGCCCTCCGACTTTTTCAGTTTCTCTTACTTAAGTATTCTTAAGAGATGAACTTTCCCTTTCTAAGCTAATTACCTCCATCGAGCAAGATTTTATGATAACCATAAAATATAACCTCCGTAGAGCAATATTTTAATACTCAGTGCCACGGAAAGCTGGAAAACTTTTATCATGACTACTTTCTTAAAGAATAGAAAGAAACAGAGATAAAGGGAAAGTTCTTAGAACTTTCATTCAGTTTTTGGAATTTTCCATTTCCATGGAATAAACAAAGCGTACAAAGTGCCAAAGGCACTACACCACCACGACGAGACTGATAATGAAATGTAAAAACTAGAACTTCTAGATAGAAATGCCCATTGACTTTGTTTCATATTTTAAACTCTCGTCTCCACCCTTTATTCCACAGGGGTCGGACTGATGACATGGTCACCGTTGACCATGAGCTTTTACAAAGCTTTGGGGAAGAATCCAGACGAATCGATGGCCTTAGCTCTACGCTCTTCTATGAAGGTTATTTTTTGTCCTAGTACCATCAAAATTTATCCTTAATTTAAATTCAGACACCGCATGCAGCACCCACACACACGCTTTTTTAGCTGTAGCATTCTTTAACAGAGGATGGATAAACTCAATATTTTCCTTCCGAAAAAGCTTTCTTAGCTCAATTTCATGGATTTCATGGTTGCGAGCGATATGAAAAGGTCTAGTACTCATCATCGGGCTGGTAGATCAAAATAAAATGAAACGGAAGGCTTTTCATGTGAAATAGTGGCTGGTTGTTAGTGGAAAAAGGCAGTGGCTTTGCTCGTAAAATAAAGTATGATGATGGCTTAAGCTTAAGCTTTTTTGCTACCCGAACTGCAGCATTCTTCTTCCTCTCTGGTCTAAAAAACTAAACTGCTTCCCATCCCAATACTTTACTACGCATTTTTTGTGGTCTTATATCGCTTTGGGTTATAGACTCTGTTTTGTAGGAATGGTTTTAAATATGCAAACTCATCCCCATCCCAAAGAAATGTTGTTTGTAGTTGCAAAAGGAATTGTTACAAACCTTGAGAAGATAGAATACCTCTACTAGAATTAAATTTGGTATGCATACATTCTCCACACGAAAAGTTTTAAGGAAACAATTTGACTTTTGACGTACCTTTATTTTTCAATGAAACTCTCTAAAATCATACTTTTATTTCTCTAATTTGAAAAATTACAGCAGTTAACGGAAATAAAACAAATGCGTTAGCAATAATTGGTATAGAGAAAGTTAAAGAACTCGCTTCAAAGTACAATTTGTCAGATTTGGTGTTAGTAATTTAGTCGTTGTATTAAAAATGTACCGTTCTTACAGCAGTTATTTATCAATAATTAAATCTCTTACGGCCTAATGTAATATTTATGTATGGGCTAACCGGGTAACTGCAGAGCTGGCCGTCTCTAGAACAGTAGCTGGGTTCTAGCTCTATTAGAACAGTCATAATAATATACTGTTACTGTATCTGTATGCAATATTTTGTCAAGTCCATTAGCTAGTTAATGATTTAAGAGCCCCTTGCTACTGACTGTGCATATCGGTGTTTCAAAGTCATCCGTGTAGCTTTTAAAGACTTAAAAGATGATGACTTCTACTACGGTTTATTTATTATTCTCTTTTCAGAAAAAGTACGTTTCCTCATACAGTTGGAACGAAGAAGAAACCGGTTCAGGGAAAGAGGTGAGCTATATAAAAAAGACAAGATGAAAGAAACCCAAAAATGCTAACAGTATCGGAACAGCAAGCATGATAGTTATTTATCAAACCTATCATGATAAGTTTCCCTAAAAGTATAGTCTCAAAATGATCCCAACATACCAAACAGTTGTGCTCTAGTATTAGCTGTAATAGCTGCTGAGATTATAAAAATTCCAAAAACGGTGACGGTACGCAAAATGAGAAGCGCATCTTTAAATACATTTGTGTTTGCGAAATGTTGGTTTGCCAAGGACTAATACTACACTACTTCAAAGTAAAGTCGTAACAATTTGCAAAATGCATAATAAAACAAGCGTAACATCGTTTTATCTTATGCCACTGCATACACATGGCGAATTTGAATATCTCTAATCTCAACAATTTGTCGAAATTTGCATTAGAAGCAATCATTTCTTCCTCTAATCTGTGGCTAATTTGGGACTGAAAAGGGTTTTACCCAGTTCTAAACTAGCCAAAACCAAGCCCTTTCCATGTAGAACGTACAATTAGGTGAAAGTTGGTTTTCTCTCGCGTTTAGATAAGCTTTATCCTCTAAACATGGGACTTTTCATATAAAAGCTCGCCAAATTGTAATAATAAACAGAAATGTAGATAAAAGATGAAACTTCATTGTTTTGTACGACTACTACTACTTTGTATCCAGATACATTACTTTGTAATTCCCTATGACGTGGAGTTTTAAATAATTCAGACAGTATACTAAAATATTTAAACCTGGCTTTACAAAGAATTCTACTTTCAACTTGCTAACCTTCTTTCTACCCCATTGGACACGGCTAATACCAAGTTATTTAACGGCAAAAGTGCAAAACTGTAAAAAGAATCTAAGCTTTGCTCGCCAGCGATATTTACTTTTAGTAGTTTCACTTTAAAAATATTTAACACTAATTAAAGCTGCACTCTACTTAGCTGCTGATTGATAACCGTATGATATTTTGAATAAGTTCAGCTTAAACTTATTACTACTCATTAACTTTACTAGGCGATTATAACATGCAGTAAATATTTTAATAGTTTTTAACATCTTTCGTACATCCTAATACATTTTTATACTCTTGTCTTTCTCTTCTTTCTAAACAGAACAGAAGGCAAGATGATTAATTAATTATTCGTGCTCCAATAATCTCTATATTACAGAGCTGGAATAAAGATCGATCAATAACGTCTGAAGAGGCTTACAATCAGAAGAAGGTCGTACAGCAAAAGATAACCCGAGAGATTGCAGGACTCGCCGAAAAGAATGGGTGTACCCTTTCTCAATTGGTAATTGCTTGGTGTCTCAAAAACGACCCGGTTCAATGCATGCTCATAGGACCCACTTCAACTACAGAACTTCTAGTATATCTTCAAGCTTTACAAGTAAGCCACCATTATCTTTCACCACCATTTATTGTCATAGTCATAACCATAATAAATAGGGAAGATATGCTACTAGTAGTAGCCACTTTCTCTTGGTTTCTTCTCTGTACAATCCTCATAGCCCTCTGGGTACTGACTAATGACAAACCCTTTATTTGCATTTTGGATGTCTTGTCTTGCTAATGATGTCGATTTATCGATGTCATTCCCTTGATCACTTTTATTTTCACCAGCCAACGACTGGTAAATTAATTACATTGTACGGTTGAACTCAGACCCTGACCTATGGCTATGCAGTTTAACTAGGAGAAATTAAATGAAAGAGTTGCCTATGTCAATATCAGTTTTACATGAGTAATCCTAATTCCATCCAGAAGTTAGAAGTTATTACATCTTCAAGTTAATTAATTTTGAAGGTGTTTTCGTGGAATAGTATTACTTAATGGTGTTAAAAGATTTTAACAGAGTTAAAAAAATAGACTGGAAAGAATAGGTTGGATGATTCAGTTCATAAAACGAAAGTACAGAAACTAAAAGAAAGTTCATTATTTCCAGCTTATACCCCGATTGACAACGAACGTAATGAACGAACTAGAAAAGATTCTGGACAATCGGCCCGTGAGACCTCCGATGATATCCACTCTAGCACTAGCTCAAAGATGACAGTCGCTACCAGGTCATGCAATATTATCCGTATCACCCACATTAAGGTCCAAGTTGCAGAGTCCAGGAGGTCAAGTAGTTGCAATCGAGCCAATATCCAGGGTTGGTGGATCCACCACTCTGTCACCTACAACCTCTACAGCAATTCATGACATTTCTCTCAAACGAAAATCCCTCAGCAGTGGAAGCAGTGAACGACGTGCCAGTGGTCACGGTCATGGTCATGACCATGAACATGATCGGATCGTTAGCTCGTGGAACGATAGAGTACCTTTTTGTCGGATGCATTAATAGCAGCTACAACAAGCAATCCTCCTTGCATTAATACTTACTAATTACCTAAATCTACACAAGTACTATAATAAAATACAATACAACAGTTGCATATAACTTATTTACAAGAATTATTACAATTAAAATCGTTTAATACTTCTCAATTCTCAAGTGACTTAACACTGTATTACATTTAGTAATCAATATTGAACATAAAAATCTCAATTATACTGAACTACGAATTACTATACGGAAAGGGAACAGTCCTCAATCCTTGGTAGTCTATTGTATTAACCCTTTCCTGTCCCAACCTGCACAATTCCAGCATAAGTTATATCTGCTGAAGAATCCTTCTTTACAAAAATCTTAAGCAAGACTTAAAAACAACTCTGGGAGTACCGTTAAAATTTCTAACTTTCTCAGTACCTTACTAACCCCAAAAACATTTACAACTTTCTAATAGTTATAATTTAACTCTCAGCATCAAAGAATTACTGGCACAATTTCTGAATTTAACCCTCCTTAGGATACATCTTCGTAGAAAGTTTTCTATACAGTAAAGCTAGTGGCCTACAAAATAATTAAATAACCCTTACAGAAAAATTAAATTGTAAATCTTTATATCCAGGGCCTATATTCGGAAAAACATTTAGGAAACTCATGAAATTAAAATCTTTCTAACTTCTGGCACTATCAAATTTGATACAGCCGTTTTTTCATGCAAACTCTATTAAATTCATCTTTCGAAATGAAGTTTTAGACATTATCTTGAATGAAGATTTTGGACTGTCCTACATAAGAACCCCATCCAGTAACTTTTATCTACTTGAAATATTCAGAGCCGGACATGGTTTCATTTCCGTGTTAAAGCAAAATAAACTTGTAGTCTGCTAAAACCTTATGTTAAACTTAGAGACGAAAAAATAAGCGACTCGACGATGATTGAATGCTCCATTTCCAAACTTGCTTCCGAAGCATTCCATCTATCTTGACAAGCGATTCCTGCTCTCATGTCACTATTAAAAAAGACACAATAATAAATATATGCATGTCCAAGTACATGCATACTATATCACATAAGGTTATTGTTACTATTATTAAAATAAGTTATGTAATATTATGATACATACTATCTAGAAATATAATACAACCAATATGTGCATGCATCTAGCTCTACTATTAAATACGTTCAGTTGAATTGACGGAAATTGTACGGCATATTTATTTCCATATACTACATCCGTTGGAAAAAAGCGAATACATAGTTGTAAGTTTACTAATGAAAAACAGGATTTTGTAAAGGTGACTGAACATATGAATCACACTCCAAATAGACCAGCTAATGCAGAAAGTTTCCTAAATAACGTCTCAACTGTCAGTATTTTTGAGCAGCGGACATCTGTACAGTTTTATTACGTTTATTGACATTTTACGGGGAATAAGAAATGACGGAATAAAGAAAAGGCATGGGCTAAAGCAAACTTACGTTTATTTATGCCTCTCCTTAAATAAATGTCTGCAAACGAACGGCATGCTTTTAGCATCTTTTTCACACGATCAACTGGAGTAAATCACCCTATGAAACAAAAGCCTTTTGTTGTATTTGTTGGCAAATCAGAGATTCCATGCACAAAGCTCGATTTGACATCCCATAGGGAATGGTCTTTAGCTCGGGCAATCTATCTTATCCCTTTATTGCAAATTTTATTGTCCCTCTTATCATTCTTAAGATGCTTTCTGTGTAGCTTGGGATGCTTCCCGCATCTGCGGAATGAGTACGAGATAATATGAAGTGTAACTGAGCTTAAAGGTAAACTTGAGGATTATTCATATAACTATAAATAAACCTACGAATACAAAACACGCTGAGATTTTGATTGCTTTTGTTAAGCAGGAAGAATACTTATAAAATAGATTAGTCTGCTCAAGCTCCAGTTTTAATTGACTTTGGTTGCACTAAAGATAGGAAGAGAAAGACAAGTTCGTGCTGAATGGCATAGTTTAGTTTAGAGGGTAATAACTATGAGGATAATGTCATTGTACCCGATGCTTTAAGAGATTATAAACTTTGTTAATTGGAAGTGATTTTGTTGGTATTGCTATTGTTGGTTGGGATGGGATTAATGGAGAGATTTATGTTAACAGCTTTGCAAGGATTATCGCTTTAACGCAAGAATTAATTAAAACTAGCCTGGACTTGGGTGCATACAAGGGACTTTAAATGACATCGAATTATATTCAGTATGAGATTTAAACTTTGAATACCCGATAACTAATTCTATAATTTATTAGTTGTCTTATAGGTCAATCAATTTTAAATTGTAACCTGGTTAGTTTTAAAATAAGCCCAATTGACTGGGCTAAAACGTTGAGTAAATTTTAAGAGAGATGCCAACCGGACAATTCCTTTTTTTTAATTGAAAGAAAGTTTTTAGATTCTGCTCTACGAATTGCGATTAACTTGTTCACAATTGTGCAATCAGTTATCGGGTATTCGTAATTTAAATCCGGCCAGAAAATAATAATTCGTCTAAAAGACAAACGTATTTTTGATACAACCAAACATTTATAATTTAATTCATCCAATTCAAGAATAAAATTATTAATTTAAGACTACAAATGCAAATAAATTTGGCTTTTATTCCTAAATTTAATTTTAAAACGAGCTTTTGCAGTAAACCCATTAGATTAAAAAAATTATCTTGGTAAAATTATCCTTAAAAAATTATTGTGATTCTCAGCCCCAAACTGTTTTACAAATGACGTTAACAATTTTCTTCAAAATAATAAACTTTACTGGAAAAGTATCTATAAGCTAAATGGAAGAACATATAGCACATTATTACATGTAAAGTTGGATTACTACATTATTTTCTACTGGGTTCCCTAATGAATAAGGCAAGGGTGGCATGCTGCTTTTATTACAAACCATTTCCTTACATTCTTCTAAACCTAGTTACTGTTGTGGTGAAGATTTTTCAGTATCCTCGGTGTAAAGTAAGAAATCACGACATCCGTCCCAGCTCTGCGGAAAGAATGAAGAGATTCCATGATGGCAGTGTCCAGGTCAAAAAGCCCAGCCTCAGCCCCTCTGACAAGCATTGAATACTCACCAGAAACCTGTACCAATAATAAATGTCTTCCCTAAGTTTACTACTATAAAGTAAGCCAAGTACAAAGTTGGCATAAGAGATCAATATCAAATACTACTCATATCTAATCTACTTGATAAAAACGACCCCACAATAGTATATATTCAATAGAACAATCTCGTTACAAAATAATATGAATGGATATGGCACAAAATAAAAATCCAATTTATTTCCAACATCCAATATCCAGTTACATACTATTTATTTCTTCCCTAACGAACCTGATAAGCAAACAATGGATAGTGTGGATGTCTTTCCTTGATCTTGGCAATAATGTCCAGATAAAATATTCCAGGCTTGACCATCAACATATCCGCTCCTTCACTGACGTCTCGGTCCTTAATTCCAATTCCAACCACATAAGAAGAAAATTTTTAGAAGAAGAAATGCATTGAATCCCCTTTATAACCATAATAATACGATAAATAATAAATAATACCTATCCTAGCTTTATTTGGATCAAGAGAAGAGAATACATGGTTATTTTATGTCAATTCTTTCCTTTACTATAGTCTACTATCCTTTCACAAAATGCTGAAGCAGACAACCTATAATTTCTAATATGTTTGAGCTTATATTCTAACGTTTATATTTATCACGGAGAAAGCACATTATTCTGGAAATGGAAAGCCACTAAATGAATTACTTACAACGGCTCTCAAAGCCAATCCATCCGATCCAGAAGGAAGCTGATATGTTTTCCGGTCCCCAAAGGAAGGGGCAGATCCAGCAGCATCTCTAAAAGGTCCGTATAGACAGGACGCAAATTTTGCAGAATAGGAAAGAACTGCTACCTTTTGCAGAATGAAAATAGCAGAAACATAAAAAAAATAAGAAGTACCGTATTTCCTGAAATAATTAGGCTCTTTAATAGTTCCCCTCCCTTTCCACGTTAAAAATTAAAATTCGCCCTATCGTACTCCTGCTAAGGGTTTTCCGAAAACAATAATTTCTCAGGGGAATTATTTCCGGAAAGATGGTATACGAAAAGGTTAGGTACAGAAACATATTTTTAGGCACAAACTCATTATACTTTTTTGCAAAGTTACTTATTTCCTGGAAACTTTTCGTTCAGAGACGAAAAACAATATACAACTTTTTCCCTAAAATTCAGACATTAGTTGGCTTACAGTTCTCCCAAAGTTGGTCTCTTTAAGAGCTTTCTTTATAGCTAAAATCCGACCATCCATCATGTCAGAAGGGGCAATTACTTGACAACCTGCTTGGGCATATCCAACTGCAATCTCGGCAAGTCTTTGGATTGATTTTGTATTGTCAATTAGTCCATCGGCTTTGGGAATTATCCCACAATGGCCGTGACTTGTCCATGTACAAAGACATACGTCACAGGCAACCAAGAGGTCTGGGAAGGCTTTTCGGATGAGCTTGATTGCCGGAATTACTGGTGATCTTTCAGGATCCTCTCCGGCTGAACCAACCTCGTCCTTTATCAAAGATTTTAATGGATGCTTTGAATGCTTAAAGGAACTTTTGTTTTTAGGGTTAGGAAGTTAGGATAGACCTTTTCAAGGGATTGGTCTGATACAATGATTTACAGTTAATCAATTAAGCAGGCATGAGTAAGAAACTCGGGGATCTATTGCTATCTGTAGCAAGGCCCTTTGAAATAGATGTCTATGTACGACTTATTTAGACGGATACGCTAGTTCGTGTAAGAGAGGATTACCAATGGCTAATTGCTTACTTTACAACTGAAATTGGGCTTATCTGAAGCTGGTTCTTTGGTAAGCTAGTTGACATCATACATGCTTTATTAAAGCTTTTGATCGTGTGGGATCATTAAAAGCATGCAAAAGGACGAGAAGAAATACTAACTAATACTAATAATAATGCCTAGTAAAAGTTTCGAATAGTAGCAGCGTCAAGTACCCGAATATGTGAACATTTTAAAGCACCTTTTACTCTGAAAATGCCGTATGCTTGTAATCCTTAATACCCGGGTAATCTCCGAAATAAACCCAATGCTAAATTGTCTTTACTTCAAATTCTATCATTACACCTTATTCGATTACCATGATTTAAGCTTGACTTGACTAATTTCACCTCATCTGATCGTGTGGTCCTAACGCTCTCATTCGCTGCATACCACACTGACTATCCAGTAGAAGACCTTATCATACCTCAACCTTTAACATTTACGCTGATAAGTTCATATCATCATCATCATCACCCTTATTACCTTAACATCCCCTTTAGGCACGCCAAATATTAAAATCGCCTTCAGACCCAAATCCACCAGAGGTTGGAGATGGTCAGCGATTTTATTGAGGCCCCAGCGTTTCACACCCGGCATCGCGCTTATCTCCTCCTCACCCTCCGGGTCATGTCTGCCTTATCATAAAAAATACCCTTGTAATTTCAAGGACACAAAATCCAGCTCATCTTATCTTATCATTGATGAGATCTTATCTTCCATACGCAAAACCCCATCAATGCTCATAATTCATGAATAAACCGGAAACCCGCATCTTGCGACTGCGAGCGCTACAGCTACATGTCCTTTTGACTACACTTTGGCAAAACATGCTATTTTTAATCTTTTTAAATAATTAATTAAAAAAACTGGTTCAATTACGTAATGAAAATAGGGTACATGAGGTTCCCCGAAGAAATGTCCGTGTTTGATTGTTGCCATTGTCTCAAAACGGGATGAGAATAACCACTATGAATGCCAAATCCGTGACCAATACTACCATTACTTGCCATCTTTATTATACAATTCTTTAATATTTGAAATGCACAAATAATCCAACTTTTCTAGAGAAATAACCCAGTTTTATTAATTCAGATTGCTACAACTCTGCAGACGATGAGATGATATTAGAGCTAAATGGGGGTTGATATGGAGTGGAAATAGTTGAATTAAAGACGATTATTCTAGCATCCACCTACCACATCCATTCATTCATTTTGACATTATTCATTCAATCATCTGGCACTGGCTAGATTTGCATACATTCCAAAATAACCAAATGAATGTCCATGACTTCCATGAATAGTTGTCGGAATTGGATCTGTAAACCTCATAGTTTTTATAGCAAAAGATTTTTTAGGGGAATTCAGCTCTCTCAAATATCTTTCAGCGGTAAGGAGGAGGAAACCTCTCTGTACTATCGTTCTTGTTTTTAGTTTTTTTGGAGTTTATACGGGTTAAAATTAGTAAATCTCATTACAACAGGTACAAAGAAAGGGGGCTGTAAAAATGGATCATGAAAGAGGTCATGAAAGAGGTCAAAACAGGGTCAGAGGTCATGAACTCCAGGCGGAACGGTCCGTGTTAAATATTTCCACGGCGTCTTCTGGTGGTTCTTCTGATGCTGATGTTATTGTTGGAAGTTGTCTAGACATGTGTCCCAAGACAGAGAGATTGTTGTAAGAAGAATTATTAGAACATCCGAGGACTTATTTAAGCTTTTTACGGTAATTTTGTATTTAAAAATTAAAAATAAATGTAGACGAGAGCGAGAGGGACTACTCCATCGATTGGAATCTTTAAAAAAACCGGAACCACCACACTCGTTTTGGCCTCAGCAAGACAACGGGAATGTAGGTTTGACCGTGAAAAACTCAGGAAGAGGTGGAAAAAAGGGTCATGGTCATGGAAGAAAAGTATTGCCGAAAGCGGATGTCAACAAAACGGTCAAATCCTTTGCTCGTTCTGCGGCAGGTCAAGATAAGACTTTGGTTGATGACCTCAGGCCGATCCACGTTTTGAAGAAGACGGTCGCTTATTTGTGTGCTGAGTAGGTTTTTCAAAATATTGACAAAAGTTTAATTTATAAGGTATTTAGGACTATAATCCTGTTGATTTCTTTGGGGGGGTTTAATAGGGTTTTGTCTAATGCAGAATGTCCATTTAATGTAACGTATGACTTTGTTTTTGACCGTCTCCGGGCCGTACGTCAAGATTTGGTGATTCAAAGAATAGAGAGCAGGGATGCTATCCTGATTTTAGAAACTGTTGTGAAGTTTCACGTGTACAGTGGTTACAAGTAGGTTTTTACTTTTTACCTCAAGTATTTTTAACGGGATGCGGATGATGCTATAAAATGAAGTATTCTTGTGTTTAATATAGATTGAGAAATGAATCAATCCATAACTATGACCCTCATATTAACCATAAGCATCTGGTAGACTGTTTAAGGAAAGTACTTAATCTTTATCAAATCAACGATTATTGGGAACCGTCAAGAGCTGAATTCGAAGCTCTGAACTGTATGATATCGCCTAACTCTTATGACACGATTTCCCGAGCTTTTGAAATAAAATCGAAAGTGTGAGTTAATTTCTAATTTTTCTCTGGATTTTAAACTGGATGTTCATGGATTTATTTGTGTGTGCTTTGATTTTTAGGAAATCGAAAGATCTCAACAGAGCAATCGAAATGGCCTTAGCTTATCAGACGCATAATTATGTCAGATTTTTTAGGAAACTTATTCAGCTTCCTTTGGCAGTACAAATTTATTGTGTGGTTCAACATGTCAATACAATGAGGAGGTGGAGCTTCAAACAAAGTATTGTATTTTTTTTTGTAGTAACGTATTATTTATTGTCTTTCTGTTATTTAGTGTCGCCTACAAAGTCATGTCTGAAGCTTATGGAGTGAACACTTGTAAAATACCTTTGAGTATAGTAGCTACACAGCTAGGATACTGCGATGCTCGTTGTGTCCACACCGATTTAGGATTATTGAGCGTTGAAATTGTTCGAGATGAAAAGGAGCAAGGGATGAAGTACGCTAAGTTCTTAAAAGCTAACCGACAACATATAGAATCGACGGTAATTCTAATTTAATATAAACAGCGAACAGTTCTCAAACATGCCCTGTAGTCCATTTAATAACTAAACTAAATTTGCAGAGTCAACACATAAGCAGTGACATAAACTCCTTGAAGTTGGTATATTTGATCCAAGATAAGTCCGGTAAATTGACATCCGAATTAATATGCCCATGGCAAAGTATATCACTAGCTGGGTAGGTTAGGTTAAGCAGAGTTACAATTAAAAACTAGAAACCTTCGAACTAGTTAGTCGACAGTTTTTATTTTTATACAATTTGATTTTGCAGAATTTTTTTAAATAAATAAAAACTATTGTGATTTTATCAAATGCTAAAAATACCGAAATCTAGGCTCGTAAATTAGCCCTGGCTTTATCCATTATATCCTTCTTAATTCTAGGGTAACTAGGATGTTTGGCCAAAACCAAGTGGCAAACGTCGATAGCATCACAGTACCTCTTCGCTTTAAGATAATTGAAAGCCAGTTTGTATCCTACGAACGAAATATTTTGGGGGTTTTCTAATTTGTTTAATGGAACAAGTAATAAATAGAAAATGTTCAAAACTCACCCATTGCTGGATTGGACGAGTTAGTTAGTTTCCAAGCGGCGTCATAATTGGCCGCAGCATCAGTGAAAGATTGCTCCTTTTCCATTATGAATCCCAAGTATTCATTAGCTTTGTAACAGGACTTGTTGAAATGCAAGACTTTCTAAATTATGAAAAACATCTCGTAAATTAAACTGAAATATAATGTGAATGCTTCTACGATTTTCTACTACCTTGATAAGCTCAATTGCCAGATCAAACTTGGAACTTTGAATATAAATGTCGGCTAGTAACAACCAACACCTTTCTAGATACTCGGCGTCTTCCACTGTCCAGGTGGATTTCATCAGTCTTTTCAACTGATTTCTCGCCCTTGGGGTCTACATAAAGCAATTTTGTAGTTTAATTATTAACCACTAAGGCGAGTTCAAGGTTTAAGGTTCAGGCAATTTGTAGGTAACTACCCTACCTGTTTAACGAACATGTAGCCCGTTGCCAACGCGTAAACCAAAATCACAGACTCTCTTCCCAGCTCAGTTGTAATCAACCCACTTAATTCTTGGATAGCTTTTTCGACCCGATTTTTGTTTTTACTTGCAATATGCACGATACAATCCAAGATGTTTCTTTTGAATTTTTCTTCAGATGTTCTTGGATTTAATTCCTGTTAACGTAAACCTCATGTTGGTCTCAGGGTTCGAATACCTTTATAAAATTCTTGAAGTCCTGCAAATGAGGCCTACCTTAATAAGCGTGTCTGCGGTATTCAGAGTCAAATCTCTGTAATCCGTTTTACCACCACTTCCATTTGCCATAGTGTCTCCAGAACCTGAAGAGCTTTCGAGCGCATCGCCACCCAAAACCCCCCCAGTTGGATTAACGTAAATATCAATCATAGATATTAAGGCCTTGGAACTGTATGCAGGATCTTTCCTGGCTTTATTCAGCATCTTGAGTGCAGCGTTTGGACTACCACTGTACCTGTGAACAGCAATGTAGATTTTAGTTTTTAAATCATTAAAGGTACATATGCGTGTTAGTGTTAACCGTTAGCGTACCACTCATAAATTCCCTGACAGTATCCAAACCCTGGATCATTAGGATCGGTAAGGTTAGCTGCAGCTTTTAGGTACGTTTCAGCCTCGGTAAGATTGCCCAAGCGTCTACCACATTCGATAAACCACATCAAAGACTTCCAGTGGGTGGGGTTGCGATCTAGACAAAGTAAATGTATGCATTTGTCAAACTGTCTCTTTATCAATAGTACAGACATCAAGCTTTACCCAAGAACTGCTGGAAATGGAACGAGGAGCTTGCAAAATCCGCTTTCCTGAAAAACAATTCTCCAAGCATAATGCTAGCTTCGACGCAATCTTTCTTAACTTTCAACAGTTGCTGACAAGTTTGTTGGCAATGAATATGATCCCCTATCTAAGAAATATGAGTCGACCAGTTAAGTAGCATTTCTAAAGCTTCATGAAGAATAATTAACAAACGTTGGCATTTCTTACTCGCATATAAAGCTTAGCCAGAACAATCAAGCAAGACCATTCATTAGGACAATGTTCCAAAGCCTCTTTTAAACTTCTAATAGCAAATTCAATTTCGTTCAGTTTTTCTGCAACATCCCCTAATAGTTTACAAACTATGCAAAACTGAGCCTTTTGTTCTTCCAAGTTGGACGGTTGTTCGAAAGATATTCTTTTCAAAACACGATTTTGAGTATCCTTAGCCCTTACAAGACTTTGTTGAGCAAGCCCACTGTTTCCAGCACCATGTTGTACCTAAAAATTCATATAAGAAATGGCAAAACATGGGTATTTTTGGACCATAAGTCTTGGAACGTTAGGTAGGGGGTACTACCTTAGCAAGCAAAATTAAAAACTTCACTTCCATAATGATAGAACCTAAAGAGCTATCCTTAGGTTCGCTCAGGGCTTGTTGTATCGTCTTCTCAGCCTTGTCCCACTGCTTCAGCTTCATATGTAGAGTTGAAAGGTCGAACCGTAAGGAGAAGTTATCATCATTTTTGACCGCTTCCTTATAGTAATTAATCGCTTTGCTGTATTGATGAGTTAGAACCAGAGCCTGGCCCATTTTAGAAGCTAGGACAGGGTCCCGTGGATTTTTGGCCAGGGCTATCTCATAAATCTAAACAGCAATAACAAAACTTCGTTAAAATACGTTGGGGAAAGGCTTAATTTCATAAGTTCAACCAATTTACTTCAACAGCTTTATCCGGCTCCTGAATTGACATATGTGCATCCGCCAACATTATTAGATTCTGCGGTGTTGGATTTTGATTTGCGATTTCCCTTAATTTAAAAATATCTATGAAATATTTGAAACTGTTCTTGGTTTATTCTATGCAACATGTTTTATTACGTGTAGCAATTGGTGTAAAGCTCATTGTTGGGTCTATAGCTCAAAAATATTTCAGCCATCAACTTTCTCGAGTCTACAAAATGGTTTTGATCCGGCTGAATAGCTCGAAGCAAAACTAACGCTTTGTCTATTTCTCCCTTCTCAATCATTTCTTCAGCTTGAGCTAATCCAAGCCGACCCTCTAGATAAGTTCCCTATAAGCATTTTTTCCAATATTATTCTGGAATTAAATTATCAAGAGAAAGTTCCTAGAGCTCGTAAAGTTTTTAAAACCTCACTTTAAACTCTGTCAAGGCATCTTGCATTACACTATTAGCCTCCTCAGCTTTCCCAAGTTGACGGTAAGCCGCAACGAGTTCCATGTACAGAGCTAGTTTGTCAGCTAGGCCAAATTCTACTGGAGTGCTTCGAAACTCGCTGAACCCTTTCTGTTGCGTTTTTACCATATTTGCAGCAATTTGAAGCGTCTTTAGAGCATTCTTGGTGTCACCCTTATGCCTTTGAACTCGGGCCAACAGTAGTTGGTACTTTGGATGTTCTCGAACCTACGAAGAAGTAGTTTGGGTTTATTTGTATGAAAAAATACTTTAGTTGGTTGATGATTGTTATTCTTGCATGCTTAATTTACCTTGAAGTTGGAACTAAGTCCATTTTCTAAGGCCAAAGATGCCGAGTTGTAATCCAATTGACTGATATAAACTTGAGCCAGCAGAAGGTGCACTTCCATGAGGGAGGCGTCTTAAAATTATCATAGCAAATTATGCAAAATGTCCACCATTGCAGGCCATTTTAATTATATTTTAGTATCAGTGGGCATACCAATATCAATAAGTTGGTTTAGGGTGGACATGCTTAATCTAGCATCTCCACTAAGATATTGAATTTGTGCACTGATGAACAAAGCATCCCTATGACATGGAAATACTTTCATAACGGTTTCCAAAATCATAGCTGCCTGCCTTACTGCAACCGGAGGAGGCATTCCTGGCCCTACAGGCTAGTAAAAATAATGTCCAACTGCATTAATCGGAGACAAAGTGTTGACGCATATAATTGTTCAATATCCTCTTACCTCTTGAGGGGCAAAAACTAGATACTCCCTCACAATCTTGACAACCAAGTCTGGATTAATGAGTTTTAAATAAACTAGATTAAAGGCCAATCCTCGCATTCTAGCGAAATGTGCATCCAAAGCTTCATTCAAGTATTTCAAAATCAGTTCGGCCGATTGACTTTTCTCTTTTGAAACTAATGCACTCAGGTAGGAGAGTTCTGGGGGCTTATCAATAGAATTTGTAAGCTCCCTTAGGAACTCTAGTTGCTGAGAAGCCATGTCTACATTTCCTTCCATAAGTTGACACGAAATTAGCCCTTGAAAAACCAACATAAACGGCCAAGTTATATACAAACTTTACAGCAAGACCTTCCATTATCTTTGTCCACTTTAAATGACTAAATACCATAAAGTGCCATTAGAGAAGTATTATCCATATCCGTGGCCAATCTAAACTCTTGAT
>JAQFZX010002551.1:0-18232 GCA_034682405.1 Hydroisotoma schaefferi | reverse complement strand
ATCGCTATCTCTAGAATACAAAATGGGAATTCTATTCTCAAACATTTCAAACAAAAAGCTGCTAGCATTATCCAACCAAGCACTACACAAAACAAGGCTTAATGTAAAATAGCGTGTGCTTCTGTAACAGGAATCTAATAATGCATTCCATATTTTTTTGTGACGTACAAAAATAAAATGGAAACTTTTGCTGGTACGATAAAATATTTCAAACGGCTACTTATATCTTTATTTATGACTCAGAGTCAGTAGAATGGGAAACTCAACCTGTAATTCGGACCAAGTTTTAGAACATTCTGGGTTGTAATAAATAATTAATGTGTTCATATTTAAGGCTTTTAATGGGATAATATAATAGTAATGGAAAGCCAGGTTGTTAGGTTATTTATGCAGACGTTCTTACCTGTCAATACTAACTGTACGAATAAAATCATGCATTTAAACAACAAACTGTTCATCACATCTTCAATAAAATAAAAATTCTGATCTTTCTACCAACTTCAAAGTAAGTTGATCGCTACTGACTTTCTCTGCTTTATTGTTTGTAAGTTAGATAAATATTAATTATTAGATTACAATTCTCAGCCGTTGTTTCACGGATCTGGAAATCAATAAATTCCGTTTGTCTACCCAAAAATGAGGATTTTAATCTCAAAGAATTCTGAAGAGTCCTAACGTTTCCCATAAAACTAAAACTGGTTTATTGCTAAAAAGCCATTTTTATGTCTCTTCAAGTAAAGTTTTACTACTGTTATATTCTCCTATTCTTTTACGTATTATTGGGATTAAATATACTTTAAAGTTGTCTCTTCCACTCTTATATTTATGCTTAAATATTCAGTTTATGATTATAAAAGCAAACCTAAAGCTGTAATATCAGTTCGATAGTATATTATCTAATTTTACTACTGGGTTTGTTGATAAGCTGGACACTAATCTGAGTGCAGCAGGCAGATGCTAGTCGAGATTAAATAATAAACACTTTACAGGGACGTTTATCTTTACTCGATTCATTAAATTATAACTAACAATGCTATTTTTTTAAATCCAATTTTATTAACGAGGACTCGCAAACGGCAGGAAGCTTTTGGCATGTAACGCACCCTTTTAAGTTTTAACCGGAATAAAAGATAAATTACGTAAGCATAGATTGCACAAAGAGATTTTTTTACTTTTTAAGAATTAGTCTGGAGTAGCTGGAATGAGGTTAAAATCTTAGTTGAATATTTTAACCGTATAAAGCCATAAAAATGTTTTGTGGGTTTAAAATATTTGTAGGCAACATTAGATCCCAGTCCCACCCAATTGACCAGGTAAAAATAACTACCGTATGATCTCGAATGTGTCTCGAAAAGTGTCCCCCTTAATTACCATTAAAAACCCAATAAGCCCCATTTAATTGTATGTTAAATTTGACCTAAAAAATTAATTAGTGTCCCCGGACGCTATTTGAGTAAATACGGTAAATTAGTTTTTAGTTTTTAAGTTTCCACATCTGTAATAAGGGCCCAACCACTGTGGGTACGAGGGTACATTGTACCCCTTGGTTTTCCATTGTACTCCCTATAATTCCTGAAAGGCCCCATATCCTTTACATGTTAAGCAGGCTCCGCCCAGCCATACCCCCACCTATCCTTTAATGTTATATGTACCCCCTGGTACCCACACGGGGTTGCCCCTATGATCTATGGGTTTCCGCTTAGCTCTGAAGCATGTTGGAATTTTTTGTGGGATTACCTCTTAAGAAATGGGATTATATTTACATTGTATAAAGAACACACATGTCTATAAATCCATTAATCTCAGGGAAAAAATACACGAAACTTGTTTAAAGAAGGATGGATAGTTTGATAAAGCTGAAAAGTCTAAGGATAGAATGAGTGGCTATCATTTTATATTTTTGCAAGCTTTAAGTTTGCATTGTTTGCACATGAAACAATGATTGAGAAATCTTTCCAGGATTATCTTAAAAATCCTAGTATGATTGGATTTGGATTTACACAAGGGCAAATGTCATTTTGACACATAATCCATTCTTCATCTGATCTTTGTAGTTTTACATGATCTACAAAATCCCGTTTAATCCAAACACGGCTCAAGAAGACCTTTTCCGAGGCTTGATACGGAGGTTAAAAACGAAAAAAGAAGAGCCAAAGTAAGGTTATAAGAACCTCGAATGCTTTCTTAACTCGTTTTTTATTCTAACCCATAACACCTTATGATAGCAAGATGTTAGTCAATTTTATTAAAAAGAAGCTTCAGATGCTGGTGGAACAGAGATTTACTTTTTTTTCAAACCACCATACCATTTGCTGGCATATGGAATTAATCTAAGGCTAATTAATATCTTCGTCAACAGCGTATTGTTTACATGATTACCGATTGGGTTTCTTAGGTCCCAAGTATGTTAAACTTCCTAATTTCATACTTTTGGAAGGTAAAGTTAATAAAACCAGTAAATTGCAACTGACCTGTTTTATTAAGATTTTGAAGGGGTTCGGCCAAAGGGGGTTGTTCAGAGGTGACCTTGACCCCAACCTCTCCCGGTTTAGACGTAACCACTTCCCCTTCATGACCAACTGTCGTCTCTGACTCGGTATCGTCCCCAGACTTGCTAGTAGTAGTGGTGATAATATCCTGACCCTTAGGCCCCTGCCCTACATTACGTTGAGTGGGAGTGACCCCAATGGTCGAGGGACTTAAGGTCGAAACAGATTGAGTAAACGTAACCGTGCTGCTGCTAGCAGCACTCCCACTGCTACTACTACCTGTTAAAGGGTCATTGGTCTTGGTGGGTGTGGTTGTGTCAATGTCACTAGAACTAGCACTATTAGAGAAAGGGCTACCCCCCGAACTTGGGGATGATATAGCAAGCGTGGTTGCCAACGAAGGGGGGACGTCCTCTTCAGCAAAGGGGATAATGTTCGGATTCACTGCTGATTTTACAGGTTGATAACTAGATGAGGAGGAGAGTTCTGTCTTTGATAAGGTCTGATAAGCACCGAAGGACGTTCCTGCCGTGGCTGATGAGGCAGGGAGGGCAGAGGTCAGGCATAAATTCACTATCACAATAAGGAGAAGGCGGAAGAGGAGTGGTTGCATTGCTGAAATAATTCATTATTAATCATCATTACTAATTCACAGATTCTACCTTCGAGCATCAATAAACATGTACAATAATTAACATTGTAAAAATTGCACAATCCATGTAATTTCGGTACAAACGAGGCTAAAAACCCCCGAGAGCCAAAGCCAAAATATCATCAAACGTTATCCGAAAAATTGGCAAAACTAGGTTGAAAAACGCTTGATATGGACCGAAAGAGAAAGTGTAAAGTAAAAGATCAAAAAACATTTTTAAACGATTCATCAAAATCTGTAGTGAAGTGTTTTTTTTTAATTCCCACACCTCTTTACTCAAGATCAAAGATTTCCTCACATCTCTGGCCAAACTCTCGTAATGGAAATGTAGTGAGGTTGAGGTATTTAAATTATAATATAAATCTATAAGGAAAGTGTAAAAACGTAACCACTAAGCTCATCTTTCCTCCTCCTTTGCTTTTATTTAACACACATCTCGCTCCATCACTATTCTCTTTGAGTAAAGGGAAAGGGAAGTAAATAATGTATGCAAATTTTATTTACTTTCTAACGAGGAAAGTGAGAAAAGTTGAGACGAGAAATGCAAATTACGTCAAATGTAGTTAAAAGATGAAATGAGGGATTGACTTTGTTGGAAAAACTTTACCTATAGCTTTTTCCGTCTCTTTTTAACTTTATTTTGAGGTGAAACTATTTATTTACTTTTAGACTGGAACGCTTCTTTCAACAAGAGCTAAAATAAATTGTTTCCAGAGTTTAAATAAATAAGAATTCAGGACTAATATTTTGACACAATTTAAACTTTTTTCTACCGGAAACCAGCAAAGTACGCTAACTGTTTTTGTAACGGGAAGGGAGGTGTAATTTATTAAGTTGAAGCCATAAGAGAGGAAATGGGGTTTGATGCAAGTCCATAAAATAATTTAGTACTTTTTTACGTTGCACAATCATCGTACGTCATGGCATGAAATAACCTCAATATTATCAAGGAGGTTGCTGCCGTATTGGGCAGGAATACGTAAGGTAAAAATATAATGAGGGTTTTTTAATAATAGTTGGCATTTAGGTTTAAAACTAGCCTTGACTAAAGGGCGAGATTATGAATGTAAGTAGGTAGGTGTAGGAATTATTTTGCTAAAGCTATTATTAATTTCTATCTACTGTACAGCACAATCTACAAACTTTCCCTGATGTTTTTACTCGTAATTGCTTAACTTTGGAGCGTAGCAATTTATTGATTAATTCATTAATTGTCCGAGGATATGTAGTGTGCCTAGAAAATCTGTGTATGAGAGTAAAGAACATTAAACTGTAAATGGATCCATAAATCACGTTGGATTTTGCAGTTTGCAGTTTCTAATTACGGCAAAATCTCACTTTCCTTGAACGTATCTCAACTAACGGGAAAATAGGGGATGCTTCCTATCTCAAAAATTACTTAAAAAAATTACTCTCTCTCCTAGTGCAGTGGTAATTCCTATCCTCCAGAACATGAGACTTTTTGCATCCCAGTCCCAGTAGCATAACTTTGATCTCAATTTCTTCATGCTTAGTCAGTTCTAATCAAAATCTTGGCTTTTCATAGGTATAATTTTTTATCCGAAAGAAATGATTCAGCTGCCTCTAGCTCTGGAAACTGTAGTATTCAAATAATCACAGATTAGTAGCTCATCTTCTGATAAAAATATAGATTTATTTATATTGTTGATTAAAACTTTCTCTATAAAACATAAAGCATAGCCTTTCTACTGCATGTCTAAGTTCCTAGAATAAAAATATTACTGAGACTCAAGCTACCGAAAGTACGATTGTTCAATTTTGACTGCATGTTAGCATGTAAACTATAAAACAAAATGAAAGAGTGTATGGATTCTGAACATGGTAGTAAATTTAAGGTATAGAAGTCGGATGATGATTGGCATATGGCATTTTGAGCTGTCACTCCTGAGTATCCAAAGCATAAGACCGAAAAAGCCTCCATTCCTCATTCTAAAAGAAATGTCTAACTTTTTCTTTCTCTGTCACATCAAAAAATACATTACTATTCTTCTCAAGACTACGGCAGACTCTGTGAATTACATACAATAGAAAATATTGCATATTCCATCTTTTGGGTTTGGTCCAACTCCAAGTAAAGTTCTGAGTACATTTATCCTACAAACTAGATAGAAAAAAACTTGAATTCAAAAGTGGAAATGCGGTTAGATCTGCTTTCTTTGCATCCCAGATATTTTTATATCCAAGACACTGTCCATGATTTTATGAATTTGATAAACATCGGAAGGGCTCACCTGAATGATCCATTGGACTTTGTTGATAAATCAATCCCGGAGTTGAAAAAAGTGTCCTTTAGAAAGAACTACAACCTCTTTGTTCAGCGAAATAAATATACAGAAGGACGACACTTGAGAAAACTTTGTTTTTGTTTATAGCTTATCTTATTTGGTTATCGTATCACCCAAAAAAACTTTATTATGACAAACGATTCAAGGAAATATGGAGAAAGCGAGGATGTTACTTATTGAGGCTAAACTAAAAATGCAAACACTCGACTCCTCACTCAGACGGAACTTAGAACGAGAGTCATTTGTCGATTGTTTTGTTCAATGAATGTTTTGAAGTGTTTATACATTTTGAGCAATCCGGATACTTTTCCATGCATTATTATCTATTTCTTCGGTTGTTGTGAGGGGAAAGTCCGTCCCGAATCCGAGACAACAACGTGAAAAGCCTCAATGTTTGTTTAAAAGTGTGGACTTTTTAGCAGTTGATGTCTTTCTTATATTGACAGCATATCTGGATATCATAGATGTCCAGCCAGACTCCACTTTCCAGGATTAACCTTGGAAAGTTGCTTCTGTAATTCAGTAAAATATTCAATAGGTTAAAAAGTCCAGACAACAAGCTGTACCTTAGCACTTAGCACGGAAAGTGCCTTAAACGAAACTCTATTGAAAAGTTTCTATTGATTTATCTAGATTCTGAATCAGAACGATATGACGGGTCAATCCCAGACGTACGTTGGACCTACATCTCGTTTTACTTATGAATTTTTCATGAGTTCCCAATAAGCGTAACGCTTCAAAATTCTGACGGCATGAAATGGCCATAGCTTTGAACCCAACGGTTATTCTTATTCTTATCCCTCATCTCAAGTGAACTGAGCTCCTATCTATCTCTGTCAAAACCACTTACCTAAGTAGGGTTTCCAGATAAAGTGGAACAAAGTTAACGGAAGGGCCAGAAACCTATTGACGAAATCATCACTTTCCTTAACATTTTGTCCAACCGGGTATTATTTTCTTACTCCAGTTGGTGCGGATTGCTTTGAGGTGGCCAACGGACAGTTCTTTGTAAAAATTGTAAATGTCAACTCATGGTGAATAGCAATAGGCTTCTTGGGTGTAGAATACTATAACATTGAATATTCAAGAATCCTGCCAGCCTCCTCCCACCCAATACTTACATAGATTAAGATAGACTATGAATGATGACCGGGATCGTGAAGCTCTCTTTCGGTTATCTAAATTAAACCTTCAGAAACCCTTGTCGAGAGTTATGCCCCCTAATACCCGTTAATAACTCCCAGACCCAGCCGTATTTAAAACAGCCCCATACAGTCAAATTTCTAACTATTTCTGTAGATTTCTGTCATACTTTACAGTATAATAGGTTGGAAGAAGATATGATGTGAGTAGTTGAATGATAACGCTACATCTTAGACCATCATAAATGTTCGTAAATGTCTTAAAAGCTTTGTATAAAGGTCGTTACTGATGGAGGTAAAAGATACGAAGGATAGCAACCAGTATGTATAGCTGATATGCAGAAGGAAAAGTTGGAAACTTATTAAACGTTAATTTTCCCCCAGTAGTATTGACCGTTTATTGGCTGGATGGGAGTTTGGAATCTAAATCGTTTGAGAAAGCACTTTAAAATAATTTTATGAAGGCCTACGCCATGGGTATTTGGACCTGAAAGAAGAGTTTCCCCATAATATTGTTATCTGGAAGAATATAATGGTTGAAGGTTTATTTTATGCCGAAACGCTAGGTTTTGTTTGACGGTAAAAAAACAATCTAGACTAGAAGATGTGGATGAAAATAGGAAAGGTGGAGGTTGTATTTTTATTGGTATTGTTTGTCGTGTCTAAATTGGTTCTAAATGGAAACGACCCCATGGGGCTTTCCTAATGCGAAGGGAAGGTTGAATGAAATAAGCTAAACGATCCCTTTCTGTCCAAATCAACTCCGGTTAAGTTGTTTCTGGTTGTCAATTACACTTTTATTAACTCAATTACAGGAAGTCTTAGATGGAAGAGAGAGAATTCCGAAGGGATGAAACATCTTAGGTGTTTTAGACTCTACTAGATTCTAACTTATTGTTATTGAGATCATAAATTGAAACTAACCAATCCCTTTCGGGTTTGTGACCTACTACAGAGATATTATAAAACCGAGTGACCTTTTAAACTAGGTGACCTGTAAACCCGAGCCACTTGACCCAAAAACAGACCGAATACTAAAACTTATTGCATTTACATGCTCCAATCAAACCCAAACATGGTTACCTTATGCTTTAAATGTAAAAGTTACAAAGCTAAACATTACATGGTTTTTAATAAAGGTCTGCACTTGTAATAATGGAATGAATTAAGTAGGTAATTATTGGGAGTTCTACATTAACGAACTACACTTCTAACTTCTTCCAAGTTTATATACGACTGGAAGTGTTTCCAGCCGTGAATAATTCATTTATTTTCAGTTGGCTAACTTTGACTTAATTTATTAGATCTTCTGTATATTTCAGCTAATATAAATCTGGGAACTACACACTGATATTCCCTTCCTTATTATTCCTTCCTTCATCTAACCAGGATAGAAGTTCATAGTAAGTTTCAGTCAATCCTCAAACTTACCCAGGTTGCAGGTATTCGTATAGTAAAAAAGCAAAGCTTTCTACTTTAAATGAAACCATCTACCCATTAATTCCAGACAAGTATGGAAATAGGCAACCATTTCCATGCATATTATTCTCCTATATCAGAATTTCTTAAAGCTAGAAATCTTAAGATTTATTCCATACTTTTCTATTATATTTCCAACTATACATTCTGGGTAAAATGTATGCATCCAAGCATTTATTTTTATCCTAAACAACCTTCTAATGGGAAAGAAGATGCTTTCATTTCAGGTTGTCCGAAAACCTTTCCATAAGGAAGTTAATGCTTTCTTGTGCGTACGCTAAATGTAGAGTTTGATAAAACATCAGAACTAGGACGTGTCTACTACCCTTCATGAAAAATCAAAGGTCTAATCCTACTTAATATTTTAGGTGATTTCTTCCTCCTTTCCTTACATTAAAGAAGATGAAAAGACTCACGTAGTTGGAATGTCTTTCTTGTGTGAGTGAAAGCATTTTGGTGGAATAAAATGTGCTAAATTGTAGAGCTACACCCTTCTCAATCACTTCCGACAATGACCCGTATCATAATCATAATCCTGCCCATCGACAACCCTCCCTACAAGTGACCTTTATATGACCTGAAAACGCTTTCGAGTCAGCCCTTTTTAAGCCTAAAATACTGTTCCAGCGTATGCAAAAAAACATTGAATACTTTCGTAAAACATTCTATTAAAGAAAGCAAAGCATATGCCCGAGTTTTGGGGTTTTTTCGTCTATTTTGTAGTATAAAACTCACAGTATGTATTCCCCAAAAGTGGTTAAGAGGGAGACGAGGCTTGTTCGCCTGTTACTAGATGGAATTAAGGTAATTCCTATAAAATTCCCACGGGTTAGATATCAACTCAACCTTTACTTTCTCTACCTTCCTTCCCAAACCACGAACCTCAGGCTAGACGCTACACAATTCAGCCAATTTGTATCCTACCTTCTTTATCTACAGAACCTGTTTTACGAGGTAAGCTTATTTGGTAAATCTGAAAGAAAATAAAAGCCTCGTAGAAAGGTCTTATTTTTTAGTTCCAGTGTTTTTAACCATATAGTCAGGAAAGTAGATTTCTAGAGATTATGCCAAGTTCTAAACCCTTTTAAACCCATTTAGAAGCTTTTATCAAGCACCTTTATACTGTACCACTGTACATCAGTCAGTATTTATCAAAGGGAAAGTTGTCTCACCAAAAAATATGTGTGATAAGATAACAATCTTTAAATGGTTTACCAGCAGAATGCACAAAGTTACAAATAAAACAGGCCAAGTAATAAGTCTTACCCTGATTGTCCAGAACCTAAGCAAGTCTCCGTTTTAACAACTTTTAACTTACATAGGTTTTAAAACACTCACTGCACATAGAAACTTATCCTATGCGAGAAAAAATGTAGTAAATAAAATGTGATACACGAAGATTTTTTCGAAAGTGAGATATGATAATGATAGAAAGTAAGCAGTCCCTTAATTAGATGTTGGAAAGTCAATATTTTTATTAATTGATCACTTTAATTTTCGGATCCGCTTGCGTTGAAAAATAGAATAATCTGCAAGGAATGGAAGTGGAGTTGACCAACTGAAGTAAGTTGAGATAATGTTGATTGGGTTTGGTTGGTTGGTAATGCAAGGCTGTGCTGTATGTCTCACAGGAGAAAGTTTGACTGTGATGTTATCTGGAGCCAGGTCGAACGGGTAGTACTGCAGTGGTTCGGGCTTGAGCTGGTGCAGTGGATTCTTCTACCCGGGTAGTAGTAGTAGCAATAATATGGTTAGCAGTAGCAGAGAAAGCGATCAACTCATGGAACGACCGAGGAAAGTTAGAGCAACCAACCAAAGATAATATCTAGGTTATCTCAGGCATGGCATGCTAGTGTGTTGCATGCGTATCTCTCTAGAAACTATAAAGACCCGGGTAGAATAGTAAAATATATAGGGGGGAAAATATAGTGTAATGTTAGAGTAGAAAGTTGTAGAACACCCGGGTAGGAGAATATTCGAGAAGAAAGTTGTAGGATATGGGGAAAGGAAATGCTTGGTGAGTGAGTTGACTTTCCAGTTCTTTTTTTGAGTTTTTTTTTACAAGTTCATTTGAGGCTTCCTCACCAACCTTTTGGGTTTTATTTCTTTAAAACTCTACACAGATTTTGTCTTTAATGGTTTAGGGGTTTCAGAGAGTTTGGGGGCTTTATGCTGGAATTTTATGTTTTAAAATCCATTTTAAAATCTCCAAAGCTTTCAGAAATGTCTTGGAATAAATTGCATTATAATAATGCGTGGAGTATTTCATAGATTTAAAGGAGTTTCCATCCAACTAACTGGGCACTTCCACCCTAAGCAGATTCCTCCTGATGCTAAAAGCATATGAAGGAATACATTTTTTATACAAGCTAAATAAAAGAAGGATTGACATTGAAAGACGGAAAGTGGGGAACTTGTTTCTAGGATTCATCTTTATAAAAATACTTTCCAGATTTATCCCATTTGAAGAGGTAGAAGTAGAAATAAAGGCGATTCATGGAATTTGGTATTCAGTGGCCAATTCTGCATCACTACTTCTGCCAGGCAAGAACAAACGGGTAGAAACGGAGAAACGAAGTAGAAATCCCGTAGATAGAAACTTAATTCAGAATTTATATGGAGAAACACACACTGAATGAAATAACCAAGGGATGGTTGTTCGTGTTAGTAGATACAGCACTTTACCTTTCTTCCTGCGAACCACACTAAAACGACAGAAACTAAAAGCAGATCGCTTTTGTAACATTCATTAGGTACTTTTTTCTCTCTGGGTTGGAAACAGTTATACTCTAAAGTACAACTATTCAGGGAGGCTTAAAATGTCCTTGTTAAAAGTTCACTTTTAACCGATTTTATTAAGATGTAGTCATTGCAAAGTTCACAAAAAAATAAAATATACAGCGTAAATAAAATAAAAGCCTTATCATTCCTGCAGTCTTGTAGAAAAATCGAGAAATGTCTGAGAATATTGATGTTGGGCTGAGCCCCTGGAACAGTTGCAGTGTTCGGGATCCATGTTATTGGTAGAGCTAAGTAAAGACGAGGTCCTGTTGTTTGATGAGAGACCGTTGATAAGAAATAAGTAGTGGTGGACGGCAGGGTGAAAGTTATTACTTTCTCCAGTTGTAGTTTTCTCTTCATTCCACAATAATAATGTTTTGTATAGCTTTCCCTTGCGTGTGTCACTTTCGAGGTCCACTTCCTGCCATTCTATTCTATATCTTGCTAACTTTCCTCCACATAAAGTATCCCTGTTCTGACTTTTACATGCAGTTCTGTACATGGAATGCAAGCTTGGTGAACTGTGGGCATATTTGATTAGATTACTCTGCAAGGGAGGATTGATTGACGCTTGCCTCAACTATTAAGAAAGTCAAGGGTGGTCACTAAAAGTTTTCCCTGTAGACATGACAAAAAAGCTGTTTCATTAAAAAAAATGTCAGTTTTAGGCGAGGTCAGACCACCGAATTTATTTTACATTCTTGTATAACTATAAACTGCATTCCATTCCCAAACATAATATTATATTGACAAAAGTACCATCATTTGAAGAGTTAGAAAAATATGTTAAGTTGGATGGAAGGATGAAAGTTATGGATGTTTTGCCAAAAAATGGACAATTAAACGTATTCAGACAGTATTCTTCTTCGTACGTTTGCACATGCCGATGGCACTTCTCCTTTTATTCTTTTCGCTCAAGCGTGTAGATCGCCTTCGCGATCCATCTTGAGGAGAAATTGACCGCTTCAATTGGAAATCCTCATCGCTTCCCTTGTCACTAAAAGCGTCATTGCTACTTTCGTCCTCGGAAGAATGCCGTCGTTTTCGGACGTTATTTTTGACATTTTTACGAGTGTAGACCTTTCTTGGAGTACCGTCTTTGCGGAGTTTGGGAGTTTTAACGGCACCGCTTCCTCGGGCTCTTGTACCCTTTTCTCCGTCTACTGCTCCAGACTTTCGGGGAGTGTACTTTTTTCGAGGTTTGAGCCATTTACGATTCGCCGGAGCATCTTCATCGTCGTCTATTTCATCCTCCTTTGTGCTAACAATACGGCTAATGACACTCCAATTGATAAGATCCTTAGCAGAGGGTATGTACGGACGATCGATCTTTTTCTTTAGGGCTTTGGTTCGATTGAAGCGTCCGAAGTGAAGGTAAATTTCGTCTTCGAAATCGCTGACGTTATTCAACTTGCTTTTGTCAACTAGTTGGAGACCTCGGATGTGAAGGGCTGAAGCAACACTTTGAGGATCATCACGGTGAAATGTTCCTATGTGGATTCAATAAACACAATAAACAATTATTATTGTATATCCAATCCCTCAATATCAATGCAACTGAATACGAATAACGGCGTCACTCACGTCGATCAAAAGTTCTCCTCCGCTTTCCATATTTCTTCAACCAGTCTTGCCAATACTGATTTCGACTTGCGCTGTACTCTTGCAGTGACTTTATTGTTGATTGTAGAATTTCCTTGTCGTAAACTAGAAGCATGAAGCGAAGGAGTCGCTCACTGGGTTGTTCATCCCGCTTGAGTCCAGGAAACGGGTATTCCTTTGCAGACACGTTTTTCTGTAGTATTCGAATTAGCAATGCAAGAATCTCTTTCAAATGACGGTACTGAAACACGTTGTATCTCGTCATTGAGTAGGCCTCGTGGTACTAAGAAATTAAAATTAAATCCATTTTATTGATTTCCTTTCTTTATGAACCTTACTTGGGCCAAATTCTAGGGTAAAATTAATTAGCACTCACCTCTTCCAGGCTGTTGTAACGCGGATCTTTAAGATTTCTTTGCAATATTTTGAATCGAGTTAAGCAACCTTTCCGATTTTTGAAAGAAGAGAACTCTTCAGATATTTTCTGCCAGTTACGATTCATTTCTTTTGCCAGTAGAAGCAATGAACGGTCTTCCTCACTGAAAAAAGGAATACGTCACAGTCGTTGTTGGTATTTATTTACAATAAAAATCTGAAATACTAACATTGTCCAAGGGACGATCCAATCATTAAACAGATTGTTAGCCCGGTCCCTCCAAGTAGTCTCGTATCTCCAGGGCAGATACGCAAATAAAGAGCCAAAATGTCCCTCCATCGCCAACAATGGTTTCAACTTCTCAATGGTAAGGACAAGTAGAGCGTCTTCAACCCGCGTAAAGGACCCTGTGATAAGCATCGGGTTGATATTCTTTTTGTAGCGATCCATAACTACACGCTTTGTGGCAGCGTCGTTTCCCAAGCTCGCAGCCACTTTTCTCCACTGAGCGGGGTATTCCTCCAGCTTCTGAACCACTTGTTTATCCATATCAGCAGTCCACTCAAGTCTCTCGGGTGGAGCCACTTTATTTCGGTAACGGAAGAAGCATTGATACGTGGTTCGAATGGGACGACCGGCTGCTACATCTGCCTTGTTCAGTTCCGCAACCACTTTTGTCCAATTCATGCTGTGCTTCTCGACCAATTTCTATTTTAAGATTTCAATACACAGCATTTATACTCAAGTTTCAGCTTACAATCCAGGCATTAGATTAAAAATTCAAGCCAAGCTCAACCGTTAGTCTAAGAGTTTCTTCTGTCGTCCACCGCTTAGTGACAATTTTGGGATCAACTTCGTGCTTAAAAGCCAGCTCACAGTCGCTAGCATTTCTCTGCTTCCGAGTCTTTATCATCTGTGGAAGATTGTTACATATAAAACTTATAAATCGCATCAGCAAAGCGTTATGTATAATAACATTTGGGCTTGATGTTTATGGATGTTCAGAATTTACTCAACGTAAATATCAAATTACAGTCCACAGCGACGGGATGTAATTGAAGTTGAGCCTACTACTTGGTGTAATATTAATTTATTAATTGCAAAAACATATATACACTTTTCTCTCACCATAGCCTCGGAAACTGATTCCCAGTCAACGATTAGTGGATTTTGCTCGTTGATCAAATGCTCAAAGTTCATCGCTCGCCAGCGTTTCTCTCGCTTGACCCTCCAGTCAGATATCTCCTTGGGGGTTACCGAGTAGGTACATTTGATTCCACCAGGGAGAGACATCAAGGGTAGATGGATTACTCCGTACTTGTCACGCTGCTGAACCTCTTCCTTTGTGGGACGACCCCGACTACGCTTCACCACAGATTGGTTAAGTGACTGCAGCGTCCGACCCTCCCGCCGCAGCTCCTTTTCCTTCTTTTTATTGGACTCTCGTAAAAGAACATGGTAGCGACCCTGCCCTGTCTCCATCCATCGACTAATAATAGTCTCTTTCATACACTGTTTTAACGCCTGTAGATCCTTTGATGTCCCTACATATTATAATTATACGATTTACATAATAAAGCAGTCACTTCACTATCATTCTCTTGCAGGAATTCAAAACTAACATTTCTGCTTATCCCAACGGAAATACCACGACTGGTTGGACGGAATTTCCTCCTCCTCAAATGGAGTGGGAGCTACAATGAGACCGTCCGCAGTTTTGAAATAGGGTGGATCCAAGATCATCTTCACAAGTCGAATCCCACTAATACTAAGTTCATCGAACTGCTGGCCTCGTCTTATCAACCCGCTGTGCAGATCTTCGAGTTTTTCCTGCATAAATATTAACGATTTAGAATCTTAAACGAAACGAGAGAACTAACCATGAACATGGGGACTAGATAATTGAAGTTAAAACTAACTGCAAGTTTCTGCTTAGCCTCCATTGCCATATGGATCTGCTGATAGTAAGTGCTCAACAGTTCATAAACTTTGAGACCGCCGGTGCCCAATGACAGAATGTACGAATAAATTCGAAGACTTTGTGCTACAAAACAAAGACGAAAAACTATCAACTCCAATTTAAACAAAAGATGATATTCTAACTTAATGAATTTACTAAATACCTTCAGCCATTTGGTTTAAAGTGAAGGGGGAATAACCCTGCCACTGCTTCACATAGGCCTTCTTCTGGTTAGCCAAATGCAAAAACTCTTTCATCCACTCTATCCTTTTCGGAGAAAAATGCCTATCCCCCGGTGTCTGCTGCATGTTATTCAAAGCGGCCTCTGCAATACAATTGAAGTGCTCGACCAAAAAGAACCCTCTAATCGGAAGCGTTGGTCGACCCAAGCGCATAAACTCCATCGTCGTCAACTCGTCCTCGGCCACGGCATCTTGAAACTTTATCTTGAATATTTCCTGCAGTTTACCCTGCAACATGGCCTGAGCAAAGGGACCGTCCGAGCTTACAAGTTGTCCTGAAACGTCTTCACCTTCCGCTGGCCTTAAACCTGTTGAAAAAAACGGGTACAAAATTACTTTTAATCATAATTTTGACCCTCCGAAGCCAAAACAACGATCGCAATTCCCTGTCAATAGGCCACCCGCGTTAATTAAGCCGCACGCTGTCATTCACATGTTATGTACGGTTCAAAACATCATTTATCCATACATACGCCGCTTCAAAGAATTAGCGGACTTACTTTTCCGATTCTTGATGATAGAACAGACATTCTGAACTTCGACCTCGGGAATCTCCTTCTCCAGCACCTTTTTCATCAATGTCTTCCTCCCACCGCGGATCTTGTTGGGAGCCGGATGCGGGCAGCGAGCCAGCGGGTCCTTTACTGCCTTTTTGTACTTATCATTAAAAAGTCTGGATATGAGCTCCTCATCCTCCGATTCCTGGTCCAAACTCTCATTTTTCTGAAGCTTGCGACGCTTCCTCTCTGATTTTTTCGTGCGCTTCCGTCTGGAAGTTACTTCCTCTTCGTCTGAATAATTCGAATCGGCATCCGAAGACTCTCCAGAGCTTTCGTCCCTTTCCTTATCCTTATCATCGAAATTATTTAGAATCTCATCTTCTTCCACCATCGTCGCCAGAATGACCCTGTTCCCCAGGTCGACCAAGTGGTCGATAAACATATCCTCCACATCCTCTTTAATCCCAGCGTCAGCGTCAGCGTCGTCTTCTTCCGGACGCTGCGGTGACGACGCTGCTGAAACGTCCCTTTCCTTCTTGAAACTCTTGATGTCCATTAGTTCCTTGAAGTCGATAACTTCCTCGTGTTCGACCTCGCCCATGTGGTCATCGAAGTAGGTGGTCGTGACCTCGATCCCGACCACATTTGACCTCTCCAAGTCACCCAGGTCTTCTACTTTTAGGAGCTCCAGGTCCATCTTCACGTCCACCTCGTCTCCTGACGACATCCTTCTTTTTACTTTTTAACTGAAAATAGTCGAAGATTCCTTTATTGTGGTTGTTTACCTTTTAATTACACTGTAATTGCTCGAACCTCGACAGTAGGCCGCCCGCGTTAGTTAAGACGCAAGCCGCATGCTACCCTTTACGTTTAAAGATGGGTGTTGAACATGCTTCAAAAAACAATCGTTTTCATGCATACGCCGCGGCCAAGTGTCGAGGAATTAGAGTAAATAATAATGATTAAGGGGGTGTGCCCTACCTTTACACGTTTTGAGCAGTATTAAACGTGTAAAAAGCAGTATACAATTGAATTGAATGGTAGCATGTCCGTCCGCTTGTTAGTCCAACTATCCGCTTGTCGGGCTCGAGTGGCGTCTTTTTTTACAATGGTAAAAATTCACTTCTTTATCCCTCTCTACCCCGGGGCAGAGTAATATAAAACTTGAACTTGAACTTAACTTGTCGTTTGGTCGTTTGAGTTAATTGGCCGAGCCACACCCTCTCGATAATCTAAAAAATGCTTATTTTAAAAACTGGCAGTACTTTAAGTTGTTTGTATTCGCTAATTCTCTAGGATTAAGGATTAGATTTAGAGGGTACTTCAAGGATTAGGGTAGGTAATACTACTTCGTACACTTGCATTATTCTTTAATTTCATTACATAATTTTTTGTATAGTGTATGGGACAGTACTTTCAGTTGTTTGTATCCGCTAATCCTCCGGATTTAGAGGGTACTTCAAGGATTATTGGGTACTTCCATTATCAATAATTCCATTACAAATTTTTTTTGAAATAGTGTACAGGACAAAACATGGATAGTAAAAATGAGTTTTAAATGGATATTATGGTTAAATTAGGTAACTTTATTTAGATAGAAATTCATACCTTCTTGGGGAATGAACAATGATTAATTGAGAGATACGAATACGATACGAAGCTCTACTTTACGTAACTCCTAAACTCAAGTCAGAATCAACTAGAGATTCAAGGTTCAAGACGGATTACCTTAATCTTAAGTGGATTAGACTGAGATGGAACTATTCAATGTAAAACTTCAATAGATTTAATGTCCAATTGGATATAAATATAAATATTATGGCAATAGTATAAACACAGCAGCATTACAGCCATTCTTGGATCCATAATCCATGAATGTTAGGAAAAATTCCTTCCACCAATTGGTTTGCTGTCATCATAAAATTATGCCGACCACTACCACCCTACAGCAAGCCAAACATTAGGACATTATTCATCATCAATCAGTTTGATAAATCCTAAATTCCTGTGAATTCAACAGTCAGTACAGTAGTAAAGTCCCAATTGCCCAGACTATTTCGTCTAAAGATTGTAAGAAGTGCGAGGATTTAGGTCTAGACTCTGTTTAATTTAACTTTATTTCCTAATTCTTGATATAAACTGTTGGCGGAATGTTATCATTATCATTCTAAATTATAATAGCTATCTATCGTTAGAAATACGAGCCCTTATCCCAACTACACATTTATTATCCCTTGAATTTAATGAAACAACTCAACAACTCAACAACTCAACTCCCCCATGCCCAAGTGATGCAAACAAAGTCTATGCATGTGTAAGTAGTAAACGTTGCATTAATGGACATAAAACTAGGAAATACCTATTGAAATCTGCTACTAAATGTATTGGGCACGAGTCGCACGAGTATTAAACCTCTTCCTGCTTCATTGCCTAAATCTTATTGCATACATTTTTATATTAAAGTCTCAATCTCGCCTTATTTCTAACACTTCCTTGCATAAACATTGGACAAAAAACACAGCACAGCAGTCTCCATTATTATAGTTACAAATTGAGAATCATCATTATCTCCGCAGGTGTATTAAAAAAAAAAGACACGATGATAATGATGATAGCAGGATAGGATGGATAATAATAGAAACATGAACCCTACTTTAACTTTACAATTTAGGTCATTTTTTTAATATAAAAATCGAAGCCAGG
>JAQFZX010002550.1:0-18241 GCA_034682405.1 Hydroisotoma schaefferi | reverse complement strand
TTATTGAAAGTGAACTGCCCAATTAAATGTTTAGAGAAAGAATCGCTCACTCACATGAATGAAATGAGGACAACTAAGCAATCTAAAGTTGCTTGGCTGAAGAAAAGAATTGTGAAACTTTTCGCAGCTTGCCAAGGAATCTGCTGACAAAGGCTGGAATATGGATTACATCCAGGAGCAGAGAAAGTCACAGAAGTCACTTCAGGATTGCTAACAATTTAAAGTGTAACCCTATCCAATATCATGGCACCCTTACCGATAGCTTACAAATACTGTTAGCCGTTTTTGTAATACGCTTCCAGACGAATTTCATAACGACTGAGAACGCTAGCAGTAGTATGTAGGGGGAAGTTGACCATAAATGGTCTAAGTAAAGTGTCGCATTCCAATCTTCTAGTACTTTCATGTAACTTTGTTAATAAATTCTAGAATATCAGTGTTTATATGAGGCAATGATATTGCAGTACACAACATGAAGTCGCTTTTCATTTCTGGTTTAATCTTGGTGAATATTTAGTAAAGAGAACGGCCACATATGTTACAATCGATTTTGGCAGTTGTCTTTAGCCTTAGGCAAGATTTTCTTTCATGTATGCTTGTTTGCAAAGTAAGGAGTGCTTCAATAAGTTCCAAATCTGTGGTTCTACAGACTATTAAACTAAAAGTATGTCACAGCAATACGATTTCTAAGCAAACAGTATCAAAGCTATAAAAGAAAGCATGAACGTTAATACATATTCAAAACAACTCGTGTTATGTCTACAGACTACCATCCTTTCATTTATGAAACTACTGACGAGAAAATGAGGCGTCCGCAACTGCAATTATTAATCATACATATCCAGTATTTACAGGCTTCTCTCAGCATGTTCTACCATATCCTTTTTCTCTAGCTGGACAGACAGACTTGAAGCATTAATGTTTTAAATTAATCACTTTATGTCCTCATAACATGTCACGAAGGGGATGATGCTCTCTTGTTGTAGCATATGTCAACACGAAGCTGAGACTACAGTTAATGTTTATTGTGTTGTTTGATTCATTTCTAGGAAATCGAAACCGACATTTATCACCTGCCTGTACATGTAACACTAACCTAAGATACTGGATGCAGGGTCATCCCAGCAGGGAGCTGAAAAGGTTCCACCATACTAGATATTAGATGCATGACTTTCCTTTCCCTACCACTAAATGTGGCATCCTTTTGTGTGTTGACCCGATATTGGATCCCATACTCAGTTACTCATTAAGTTTGGGTTTCGTTGTTAGCCGAATAAACAAACAAATGTGACCGAAATACCAAAACCTCTTATTGTGTGCAGAAGAGGAATTCATCTAAGATGGGAAAACACAATTTTTTCCAGAGAAGTCCCAGAAAAGAAATAAATATCTAGTCTACTGACTGGTACAATAGAACCATTAGTTAGCGTTCGGTTGGTTGGTATGCATTAAAGTAAAAGCCGGTTTGGAATTGCTTATAGCTATTTTACCCTTTTGGATGTTTTTTTCTCCCATAAAGCTAAAGCCAAAAGTACTACATGCTATAAACTGACATTTAGTAAAGTGAAAGTAGAAGTAAAACGTGGAAAAGTAGAAGGCACAGATGGGATGAGAATACGGCTGTGCTGTTCTCAGCTATTACTAACGCAGGAAAGAACGATGAATCTTGTAAGGATTTCCCTAATACAATTACTGTTAGCATTTGGTAGACATAAAGTAGTATAAAATACGGCAAAAAGAAAAAGTGGACTGAGGAGAGTATTTAGTCTCATGGGGAACCAACTGGCTGATGGGATTTATTATTCTTAGTGTTATTTGAGGGAGAAAAACACTACTGAAAAAGAAGGCCTTACTACAACGTAGAAGTCTATATTGTTATTGGGGATAGATAAAACTATAAAATGTTATCAAACCTATTGATATCCATGTATTCACAGTTTTTGCCAATTTTTGTCAATGCTTGGTCCTTCGCCAGCTATAATAATAATCGTAAGCCAAGCTGATTCACGGGGGATAATGCTTATGCTTTTGATCTCGGCTTGAAACAATATGAACGGGAAAAGTGCCTTGGTTTTGAACCCTAATCCACACAGGAAAAGATGGCCAACCGTATTGTCTCGAATAGTCTCCTCCCGCAAATAGTGTCCCCCTTAATAACTATTTAATAACCCCATAAGCCCCATTTAATTTATGTTAAATTTGACCCCCAAAAAAACTGAAAAATTAATTAGTGTCCACAGACGCTATTCGAGACAATATGGAATATTTATCTTGAGCAATGTAAGATTGTTTTGCATTATGTGTTCCGGTTTCTAAAATATTGAGCAATGTAAGAGTTGTTCTGCATTATGTGTTCCGGAATCTAAAATCTTGAGCAATGTAAGAGTTGTTCTGCATTATGTGTTCCGGAATCTCCGACAGGGGCTTAGCTTAAGCTGAAGGTAGTATATGCTACGCTAGTAGTAGGGCTCTTACTTGTCCATAAAAATAGACAGAAAGTCCGGCAAAGATACTAACGGCAGATGCGGTAGTACAGATAGTGTCAACGTGTCACTGAAGTTCCGAAGGAACCACTAACTTGTACGGATTTACACACTGCTTAGTACTAGTGTGCATCAATTCAATAAGAACTTGCAAGCCCTAGTAGTAGCAAGTATTGCATGCCCGATTTTGATAATATTGTCGTTACCGTTTTCCCACTCGTTGCTCTAACAGTTTATTTATTCTTGAGAGATAAATGGCTGTTTACATGAGGAAGTTTCGCATTACAGGGTGTCTCAGATTACAAATCAATGTCACTCCTTAAATTAAAGAAGTCACAGGCCTATCCAGAAAGAAACCAAAGTATTAACAGAAAGTCTTAGCTCAGTTAAGCCACAGATGACAAGTATCTCCAACAATTATTTGGCGTAGCCAGTCTGAAAATTGATGTTCCGAATTTGAGTAACCAAATGGAGATGAAATCCAATTACGTTTAACTCAATAACCAACTCGTTTATTGTGTTTTGTGGCAAAACAAAAACCAAGAGGAGATTTCCCACTCCCTTCGACAAAAAGTTACAATTTTACTTGAGGATTTATCTCCAATTTCGGTGCGAATTCTTTAGTTTCTCTGCCACTGCTCGCTATTATAAATGTTCTTCTGGTGGGTTTCTTGCCTTTTTGCCCGGATAATAATTTTTATGCTGTGCTTAGTTTTTTTATATCATTATTTTGTGTCTTTCGGAGAGAATATGCAGCACCCTTCAAAAGCTGTTAGGCCGTGTAACTTCCTTGTCTTTGTATTCACTGTCTTGGCTTAGCATAGCTGGAAGAAGTGAACAAAGGCTGAACTTATCATCAGCATTACTCTCGTCCATTCAGTCTATGTATGGCATTTTCTCTGACATGGCATAATGATTCGCATATTAATATTAACAAAGAGCCGTCAATCGACCAAAAGAACCTTTTATCATACTTTATTCTTCAAACCGAATCCTTCTTTTGTTAATAATCTTTTTCAATTTATTATGTATACATTCCCTTCAACAAAGTTGGCACAACTAGCATTTTCTCTAATCCCCTATGAAGAAGTCAACAAGAGCTTGTGCAAGTAGTTTAAATGAGGGGATATGTTGAGACAATGAACTACTTCTAGTTCAGTTTCCTATAATAGAATAGAAAATTGAAGAAACCTACAGGCTATTCTCAGATAGATGAATCATTTCATCAGTCTTCCCCCGAATACAGAATCCGTGAAACTTTGTACTGTATTAAATGGTATAAAAACGTATTTTGGCTAAACTGTAATCATAGTGGTTTCATTTAAATTAAACGGAGCACAGAATTCAGTAAAAATCCTGCAATTTCTCCATGAAACTCATTAATTGTTTAATGCTTTAAGAGGCAGGGATTTTAATCCTAGAGCATGGAATGAATCTTTTACTTTGTCAAAAAAAGTTTGGTTTATGAATCCCGGTTGCTTGTTTGGTAGTTAGGCTAGGGGAGGGCTAGCTTCAGCAATTAATTAACTATCCCGACTTGAAGTCAGCAGCTTTGCTAGTCTCATTCATGCTATGAAAGCCATAGCAAAACTTACGGATTTAGTTTAGAAATTTAGTTAACGTAAGCCTTGTTAGGGTTAATCTTAAGCTGAAGCAGCAATTAATATACGGCTTCTTGAACAAACCAAAACAAGGAGAATAATATTAGGGGATACATTACACAATCCAATTTAAGGAAGACGTACTAATGCTGGCCAAACTGGTGCTGTTGCTCACTATGAAATAATTAATATTCAAAGTACGTAGTACGAAGTAAAAAGTTGGCATTTTTAGTAAGTTGAACATTCCATGTTTATGCCGACTAACTTACTTACGCATACTATCTGAAAATTAAATATTCTATAATTCTACAACACAGTTGCCAAACAACGGATTAAGCTAGACGGGCGTTTTATGAGGGATTTAGCATGAATCATGCAAAGTAATTCTCTTGATCTCCTTCTGACAGGTTGATTAATGAAAGACAGATTTCGTATAGAGTGGCAGGCTCTGATTCTGGTTGGATGAGCCCCTACTAGACCGTTTACCCGGTCAAATTTCTCATACGGGCATTGTTCGCCAATCTAGATGGAATACTTCTTTGACCTGACAAACGTTTTTAGAGACAATGACAAGCACTTGGACTTTGGAGGACGGAACTGGTATCGGTCAGTCCACTGTTTCTAGTCTAGTGACTACAGCTTAAGTGCTTAACCTGACAGTAACAGACTAGGCCATACCAGCTTCCATCCAGTATGAAATACATAAAACGGCATAGGAAATAGCTCCAGACTTTACGACGCATGAGATCCATAAACAAGTATAGGAAATGGCCATTTTAGCTTGACAGAAAAGGACGAGGTGGGATTAATCAAAGTAGAGTCATAAGGATTTTCGTATAAGTGCACTTAAGAAAAAAAAGAAATAGGAAAGGGCGAGATTTCTGGGTAAGCAGTGCCAAATTTGTCTTAGTGAGAAAACCCTGGCTTAACTACTACCTGTAATGGTATCCCTAAAAAACCTCAGCCCATCCCACAGATTTAGATTGGTACATCCAAAGAAAGAAACCTCTTTACAAAACTTCATCACGTTTCATTTGAAATCTTTAAAATGTTAGATTGTTTGAGTGAGAAAGCAAACCCAATAAAATCCAATTGGCAGGTAGTTTTTGATTTCACATTACAAGGAAAGTAAGAATTTCTATCAAAAGGATGACAGAGCTCATCGTACTTTGCAATTATTTCCTATGCAATCAATTACTATTAGTACCTTCCCGAACGAGGAAAGTTAAGAGGATTGTAAACAATAAAACGAATGGGATATGTGTCGATCCACGATAATCGTGAATGATGAACACAATATTGCCAGGGGAAAGTAAAGTAATTGATTAATCCCATGTTTTCATAGCCATCTCGCGAAAGCAAGGTAAATAGAACTGGGATGAGGTTGCAACAACATTGATTTATAAGAGTTGACGTCCTGTCCAAGGCAATGTAATGGTTTAGTTTCCATTCGACCCTATCCCTTCGTCCATCCTATATCTCATTTTAGATACAGTAAACACTCAATGATAACCTACTGGACAATGGTCACTATTTACAGGGAAAGCTCTCTATTGCTTCACGTTCACTTTCACTTATTAGTTATGGAGGTCATTGAATGATCAACTAAGAGGAGAGACGGGTACATGATATTAACACGATGTTTATGGTCGTCAGATCGGGCTTTAATCAGCTAAATTGAATCTTTACTCGATGAGACAGTTCTTAGAGAACTGGAAATAGTTCCATTGGATTTTTGTGCTGACTGGAGGAAATAGGACATCCTTCGTTTTATTATGTAGCCAAACATTATTTCAGTAGCCGGAGATATTTCTGTATACAAACTAATAATTGTAAGTGTACTGAATAATTCATGGAACAGAAGCCAAAAGAACGAACTTTATCATGCATGTCTTGATTGCTGTTATTATAATTATAATTATAGTAGCCTCAATCCCAACGTTAAAACAGTATTTTAAATAGAATCAACTCCTACTAAAAATACCCTAGCTGTTTAATTTAACCATTAAAATAGATAGTGGGAAGACGAGACTTAGACTTAGCCATAGTTTATCCAAAGTGGCGCATCAAGGAAAAAATAAATCTTGAACGACTTTAGCATAGCATAAGGAAGCGTACAGCTCAATTGGATTCGAACGAGCAAGGGGCATTTGTTATCAGTAATTAATGTCTACTGGACAAAATCAGTACTTTCAATACATCTACTAAGGTTTGGCTGCTTTTTTTGTAAAACATGTTTTGTTTCCATTGTGCTTCACGCTAGTGGCTAGTTTTCACGTAACGTTACGCCACATAGTCACATTCTGAAACTCAAACTGACTGCTGAAACTATAGAAAAGAAATGCCGTTACTGTCAATTAACGTAGTTATCCGGTCCATTAGAATCACCCTCGCGTTCCGTTCAAATGTTTACTTAGTTTGGGCTTTGGAAATAGATTTAGTATCGTTTATAAAAACGGCATTATTCTTGAACGGTTTCCCATTAATGGCGCATAGTTAAACTACAGCTTACCCAATAAGTTTCCATTTGCTTCAAAAATGTGTTTTTATGATCTACTATTAAATGCTCGATCTCTACGTTTATTTAGATGTTTTAATGTGTGGGATGGGGTTTCTACAGATGTTATGAATGACAACTTAATTTTTTCTGCTTCCACCGTTCCCTTTGAAGGGTCGGGTAAACAGAATATTAGAATTCAACAGAAAGAAAGTTAACATTTGAACAACTTACCGTACTACTTTTTGTAGAGAACTCATTAAAAATAGAGTTGAGCAGTTGATGTGGTGGAGCGTAGAGTCTGGAGCAGAGGAGAAATGCAAATAAGTAGTCCTGGTCTGGGAAGTGGGATTCTGTGGGCAACAACAACTCTATCAAGGCTTCCCAAGTGCCTGATACCAATTGGCTTCCCTTAAACACCAACGACTGCTTAATAATAAAACACAAACGTGGATTTAAACTTTGTTTTAAAACGCAAGAGAATGAATAAAATAAGTCCTACGAAGCTAAATAAGTAAACAATGAAACGTTCCATAGCCTCTTAACATCAAAAGTCACGTATGCATCCTTAAGAAAACTTGCACGTTGTCCAAGCGATCTCTAATTAAAGCTGTACATCTCAATTAACCTGAATAAGGTCTTGTCTAGCCTCCTCTCAATAACCCCCGGACTTGAGAAGTCTGCATTACTCTGGACACCGACAATACGCGTAGCATACGTTTTATTAAGACTGAAAAATGGGGATATCTTTTTAGTTGCTGGAATAGAACGGGGGAATGACCGTTAGATCGCCTTTCACATTTAAAAAACTTCAAAACAAGGGGTTTCCATTTTAAATTCAGAAACGGTATTTCATAAAGGAACAGAGAAGCCTACTCTTGCGCTTGCATAGGGTTAAAATGTTTTACTTCAACTTCAATTATTACTGGCATGCATTAGCTTGTTATAGCGTAGATTTCAACGGAATGCTTTTCTGAGTAAATACACGTGCCTTTAATATGTCTGTTTATAAAGGTTACTCGTTAAAAATTACTAAACTTACTTCCGACTTGCAGAGTTGCTCCGGGTTCTCTTCATCCGATTCCTCATTATCGGAAAGGCCACCGACATTTAGACATTCTCCTGAACATGTACCACTTCCCGTTTCTGCTATAACCCAACAAATGGTCGTCATTTAAAGCTTGAATAGGTTTTTGCATAGCGTTTAAATTTATTTTAGATTTTGTGACTGCTTATTACAGTATTTGGTTTCGGTAGGTAATCCTCCGGCACTTGTGCGGTTTGTGGTAGTAGCAAAATTACATATTTGTATTAAACTTACATGGCTTGCGTTACGAAATAAGGCACAACCTGTTGTCTGAATTATTCATACTATATGTTAGATTCCATCCAAGCGACCGTATTGCATAAAGAATCATATCATGTTTCGTAAGAGGATATCCTATACCTTGTCTCAATGTGAAGAATTGTCGCTTTATCAATAAAATATGAAAACTTCTTAAATAATTTGGGTGGATGCTAAAATTAAGTACTTTTTACAAAGCAGGTTTAGTTTAACCTCGCATTGACAAGCGATACTCTTACAATAAAAATTCAGCAATATCTCTGGGGAATTTAAACTCAAAATGTATACCAATTTTGTTCGAGGCCGCGGTCAGCCATGCAAACCAAGGTATAATACTGCAGGTGCGCCTTTCTTATTCGGAAATATGCGTGACCAGGACAGAAGATCCCGAGTTCCATCTCCGTTGGATGTTTATATCCTAGCCCTCAAAACTCAAGTTGCTGAAGAGTCACCTAATGAAAAAGTTGGCATCGGACTTGGTGAAGAGGTCAAGGTCACACCTCAAGTCAGCACTGATGATAAGGTGGAAGATAAAGTAAATGTAGAAGAACCCACTTTAATTTGGGCAGCCAAGGACATGTTGCACGCACTCCCTCTTAGCGAAAGACGTGCCTATCTCTCTCTGGAGGATATCCAGGAACGGTATACCGTGACCAATAAATCCACTGAAGAGGGCAAGCGACAGCGCATTGTTGCATGGATTGAAACGCTTACTTGTAGTGCACCCTCTGATGATGAGATGTACATTAAACCTATGCGTGATAATGACCTAGAGGAACAGCGTCGTAGGGATGATTGCAAAAAGAAGGAAGAAAAAGAACAACGTCTAAAGAAGAATCAGCGCTACCGGTCACCTTCCCTAAGTCCTCAGGAGTCAAGACCAAAGACGACGGCCAAGTCTATTATCAAAATATTGTGTTCACGCAATTCAGTAAAGGAAGCAGGAAGTTTACAGCATAAACTACCGCAATTTGCCATGATAGGGACAGTTATTGAATACGTTCACAATAACGTCAAAGCTAAAACCTACATTAAAGCGATTCCCGGTGGTTCCATTGAAACTCCAGAAAAGTTTAATGTCATTCTTAGTGACAATTGGAATGAATTGGACAAGCTGATGAATTTCATGAAGTTAGTTATAATAATTATTTTTCAAATATATTTATTTCATTTACTTATTGTATTAATTCCGACTGAATTATTGTGTGTTCTGCTTCAGTTATTTTTACAATCAGGCAAATCGGTGTAGGCAGCTTGGACCTTTGTCAGATCAAGAACTTAAGCCAGGATTGCTGATTGCGGTGAAGAACAATACTGACGAGGTATGGCATCGAGCTGTTGTCGTGAAACAGCTTATCCAGCGAGACTATGTTCAGGTACGGGTAAATATTTTAGACTTTGGAAGAAGAGAAATATTCCCGAATATATTATTTATTTCCTGCTTATTTTACAGGTGCTTTTGATTGACTACGGCGAGATTCGTAATGAGCACGTGTTTATGACCCGACCCCTGCTTTTGTCTTTTGTACACGCGATGAAGGCGCAGGCCATTCGTTGCCGAATTTACTGGGAGAAATACTACAACAGGAAAATAGGGGGGGTTGTAAGCATTTTGAACCACACTGCAAAATGGGGTACACACTATGGGTCTCTATTTGCAGAGATGATGTACGATAGAGCAGTTGCCGTAAAAATTATAGCTGGTAGTCATGATAGGGAGGTCAGTTTCCATTTTTATTCATCGAGATTGTTTAAAATATGTACTTAAAAATCCATTTCTGAATTCCAGGGGAAGCATACCTGGCTTGTCCAACTTCATCTTTTGCAAGAAGGGTCTAACAAAGTAGAGCAGTTCTATTTGGAGAGGAAGTTTTACAATTCTATCTGTAGCCGGCAGTACACAATTGACGAAGAGGATGAAACGGAGACGCAGACTGAACTCGTGTTTTCGCAACCATGTTACGAAGAATTTATCGAGACGCAAGACATGAGATGGCAGGTGTAATGTGGTCGTGATGAGTAACATATTTATGACTGTATTCGGTGTAACATTTGACAGCTTAATTAATCGCCTATTTTCTATAATAATATGAACTTCCTAATGAGATACTTTTATAAATAACATGACAGTTTTAATTAATTTAATAATGTTTAGAATCATGGATTAAAATTATTGTAATTAGGGTTCTATTTTGCAAAATTAATTATGTATAAAAAGTCCGTCATTGTCCAACATGTGTCATTTTATGTAGTACTTAACTTACCAAATGACTTGGACATCAAATCTAATTCCACTTGGCTAGAACGATTAGTCCACTGGGGTAATTTCTGGGGGTGAGTAAAAGTACTCCTGTTTAGGGTAGTGCTACTCGGGATAGGGATAGTCCCTCTCAGGCCGGCACAGCATGGCGGAAGTACATGTCCGTTGCATTTTGTCATGTCCCTGGTGAGGTCTTGTCCCTGTGGCAGAGGTCGATTGGGAACTGAAATTGTTTTTGGAGGAGTACCTTGTTGCTGCTGTTGTTGTGAACTCTGTGGAGAAAACAGACAAAAAACCTCATCCCTTTTTCATTCCGCTTCGTAGGTAAGGATAATCTTACTCCATAAACATTTTCCTAGATTAAGGTAAGCTAGATGACGAGATTAGCCTTTCATACATATTTCGATTCGAGGTTAGGAAATTGTAGCAAAAAAGTACAGGAGCATATTTCATTCAATTTTGGAAGCTGAATTAACAAGGTTACTATCTTAGACAATTTTAATATAAAGAGATGACTCCGTGGAGGGGCTCTTGATAAATGATATTATCATTCATCCCTTTTTTGTAATAAAAGCTCTGCTTCAAAGAGGCATCGCTTATTATAAAAACGGAATAACTTGCCCTTTCTTGCTTATGTAGGGGTTTATTATTCTTGAGAAAGAATACCCTTGTCCAAGAAAATGTTACTGGAAAGCCTCAGCTTACAATACTTTCATCCAAGCTAACGATACATATAATAGCTGTAGGATTCAGAGGTTCATTGGCCAGCTAGCTTATTTTAAAGGCTATGTAACAATCCTTTATCTTGTTAAAAGTGGGCCTCACTACTACCTTTAAATGATCAACTTTTCTAAAACCCTTTAACCCGCCTGCGACATAAGCCATAATATGAATCTGCTTGAATGAATTTGTAGCCCTCAACTGGTGACAGGTCCTCTACATCTTTCTTTACTAATAAAACTTTAAACTGGTGAATGCTTACAACACCTCGTAAAGATGGAACATGCGGATTATGCTTTAAAAGCAGTAATCTCCATTCAAGTTCTGATGATAGTAGAGTAAAGCACACAAAAGTACAAAACTCACATTTGGAACATAAAAGGATCAGGGGTAGAATCTGTGAGTGTTTCCTACATTTATAAAGATGTAGCTTTTTATATTCATTGGAGACACGAGCCTTGAATCAAATGACACGGTCGAGTTGCAAGCCTCAAAAGGATTGTTAAAAACCGTTCCCTTATGCTTCGCTTCAGCTGCGTCGGGTTTTGCTTTTCCAGAAAAAGCGACGGAGTATTTTATTTATATTTATGACATCTATCTAGCCATGCCACAGAATAAGGCCTAAAACGCACATTATAGGATAAGAACTGACAGTAACCCAGTCATCTTATCCAAGGCAATACAGTACAGTGAAATAAAAATAGAGCAGTAACAGTCAGTCAGTGGAAAGATATCCGAACGGCGGATATTGCAAGGTACCTACTTAAGAGGTCTCTTTGTTCACATAGCAGGATATTTTACCCGACATTGGATCAAAAAGCGGATATTATAGCAAACAGTGAGATGGATAGGAAGGGGTGTTACATTTGTACCCGCTCCGTATCACAAAAAGGTATCGGTCAAATGCGTCACGGAGGTCGAAGAATGAAACCATCTTGCTAAGAGGCTGGGATCTTAGAGGGATAAATCTTAACCTTAAGAGTTATCTTTTACTTCCTTTACTGCCGAGACTTATGCATCTTCTCACTTTTATTCTTAAGGGTTCCGTTTATTTGACCCCGTATTTCAATCTACTCGTCGTGAATTTTGAAAGGCAGGCTTTAATGACATAAAAAGGAAGGAGCTACTGTTTTCTTTTAATAAAATAGATGCATCCAAGCAACGGCAGGCCGCCTGATTGAAGCAAAGAGTGCTAGTGAAATACTACGTCATCGGCTGATATAAACTAGAAACAGCAGTACTTCATGTCTTTCATACTTTCACCATTATCATAAACCTTACGATTCACGTCCTTGCCAAACCCTTTGAATGCAAAGTGCTAAAAATGTAGCTACCAAGTAAATCCTGTTGACTATAAGTTACGGTACGGTGAAATGTGACTTTATCTGTCCAGGATAAACTGAGTCATTTCCTTAGATCATATACTGTTGTAGAAAGTAAACATGATTGATGACATGCTGCAGGGAAGTTTTGTACGTGAATATGCATCCTACATAATACATAGTAGTTTTTTTGTTATTTGACTTTGACTATTACACATTACACAACTTTGGATAAATTTACGTAGTTAGAAACTTAACTCTGTCTCAACTTTCAAGTTTAGCTAGTTCACTTCATCGACAAGGTACAGGATATGGTAAAAAACATAGTTTTTACACATTTATTTCATTCGTAACCGGATATAACAAGTATGGTAAAACAACCTGAATGATGACAGATATGCTGTGTGATGTTCTAAAACATTCTTAAGGGAATTTGTTTAAACTTAAATTCACTAAGTTAATGAGATTGAGCTCATCCGAGCCCTAAGGAATGTTTAATTTGATTCAAAGATCGATAACGTTCACATGATGCATGAAAAATAATTGCGTTGCGGTACTAAAATGTTGTATAAATAAATTGCAGATGGCTGAAGAAGGGTTGCTCCTGCTCGTGCTGGTTAATAATATCCATGCAAGTTTCATAATTTATGCTTCCTTCGCATTTAATTTTCTTGGGTGACAGTGACATGTAATTTGACAAGAACTGGAACTCCCTTTTGCCCTACAGACTAACTTGATGGCTCGTTCGTTAGCTCCCTTGCTATTTGCAACATAACATTTTTGCTGGCTTTTGTCTCTTATCCAGTGCAATATTTTATTTTACTTTAAGAGCAAACTTACAGAGAAACATGAACTGATACTATAGTTCATTCATATCATATGACAGATTATGTCGTAGAATTTGTATTAGTAGCAAACCCATAATTCTAAATGTGACAGGATATCTGGATTTGTTAACTCAAAAAATAATACACAAAAGGCTTAAAAATAACATGAGTAGAGCTGACAATTTCATATTAACAGTAGGAAAGGAAAGCGTAAAAATAATATGAAGAATTTTTCTAGCGTAAATCAATCTCTAATGCAATTTAAACAAGAACATTTTTCCGATGGGTTTATTTCAGTTCTAAAACAGATAATTTGTAGTTGATGCTAGTTTACTAAATTGACAGCTTAACTTGATATTAAAGATCAATTGATATTTTACTGTGCTGTAGAGACGAACGAGTTGCTCGCCACACTGTATTTACATTATTCAATTTCAGTAAGTTGGTCAGTAAAAATGCCATCGCAATAAGTTATGTAGACCATTAGATTCTGCTGGACATTGATACGCTTCAGCATATCTGCTGATGAAGATAACTTATTCGAATGACACGAACAGAAATAAGGAAACCTAAAATAAAACTTCCATTTTTAGTCCGTCCAAGGGGTTTATTCAACGCCTGTGGCTGACCGTCTGGAAACACGATAACTTTCGAACCGATAGACGCATCAAAATGTCTATGTATGTATTGGGGTGAGAATAGCACTAACTGTACGGTGTGAGGGGTAAAGTCCTCACATTACGGTTCCTATCGTAAACCCTTTTTTTAACATTCCTTTGGATGGGCTCAGGCAGCTAAACATGGACGTTTGCAATACAAGAACTTGATGACTTGAAATACAGTTTCATACAAGCAAAAGTAATGGCAGTGAGGCAGTCAAGGTACTCGATTAAAAATTAATAGTGCCCAGAAAATCATATAAATCAAGTAGTAGTCGTCCTTCGGGATATCTCAGATTTTGATCATTAATCAAGTTTCATGGATCAAAGCAAAGTAAACCTGTTTACTACAAATAAAATGACTATTTTATACGTAAAGAAGAAATGATGAAAGGAAGCTGACTTTGAGGTTGATTAAACTGCTGATTTGGCTTTATTGGTCACTGGAATGGATCAAACGATAAGGTTTGCAAAAGGTCAGATTTGTGAAGGTTCACATAAAACAGCAGCCAAACTAAAATTCTCCATTTAAATCTTAATGCCGAATTTTTTCTTCTATTTGCTTGTAGAGACAGAATAAAAGGAACAGTTTCAGAATTAATTTTTACATTTTCAACATTGGCCACTTCATAGTGAATTTTTGATACGCTGGAAATTGTGCTGCATGACTATTATCGATTACTTAAATTTCCAAAAATAAAAAGGTGTACGGAGTAGGAATATGGAGAGGTGTATCTACTGCACTGTTTATCAAGTGTTAGGAGCAGTTTTTTTCTCACGAATATAAAACTTTCAGGGATTGAGAGAGTGACATAAGCTCAACTTAAATTTCCATTTCTCTAAAAAATCTCGGCTCTTTGTCAGTCTCTGCTCAAATAAAAGAGGAAAGTTTCATAAAAACGCTACTAAGCATAGATAGTAAGGAAAGATATGCTTCAGCAAGGAAGAAATGGCTCTTTGAAATACAAAGCGAAAGCAGAGTCCTTTAGTAACAAGGCACGACTGAAGGATGAAAAAGATACTATTTCCTAGTTTAATTGGATTGGATTGATTTGAATCCGTCAGTTTGAGCCTGCCGTAGTTTTTCCATCTCCGATGGTACTAAGAAGACAATAAACTCAACCAAAGGCATCGGATTAAAATATAAAACTTCCAATTCCTTATTTATTGCATCCTTTCGGGATCAGTGGATGCGGTGGATAGCTTTACACTTACCACTAGAGGACAAGAATGGGACTTGAAGTACCAATGGCAAGGACAAGATTATAGTCGTAAATTAAAAGTCTTGCTTATTCAATGTTGACTTAAGGTAGAGAAAAGGTTCTGCATAGAAAACGTGTACTTGAATTTTTACGAGTTGGTTTGGTTTTTAATCAAATACGCTTTTAGTCTACGTAAAATACACGCAAAGATGGATAAAGATGTGTCTGCTGTTTTGCGTATAAACCTACAGGTGCAGCTGCCAGAGCCCATCCAAGGGTTTTCCAACCCTTGCCTTTCTTACTTTCAGTCAATCTAACCTATTTCAACCCACCAATTATCTTACATCTCCATTTGTGGGGGCAAGCCCCCACGCCATTTTTTCTTCTATTTTTCTTTTCCGTCGGTTCGCTTGACTTCGTCTAGCCAATGGGAGTTTTTGACCTTCTCGGGTCTTTAACTTTACATATTTTATCACTTTTTGCACAGCACCTAGTTCCAACAGTTGCCGCCTGTATACAAAGTTTCAGTAAGTTCAGCTTTGTTTGTCTAACCAATGGGGGTTTTATGACCCCCACGGGTCTTTATCTTGACCAATTGGTCTCAACTTTTTCACAGCACCTAGTTAGCACAGTTAACATGAGTGTGCATAGTTTCAGCCAGATCGGTTTAGTTTGTTTCACCAGTGGGGGTTTTTGACCCCCACGGGTCCTTAACTTAACCAATTGGTCTAAAAAAATTTACAGCACTTAGTTGGCCCAGTTGCCACTACTGTGCAAAGTTTCAGCCAAATCGGCCGGGTATGTTCTGAGATATGACGCAGACGGACATCACCGGTCAGTCTAAACCCCTTGGATGGGCTAAAAAGGTGTATTCTAAATATTCTACTAAGGACTGAGACTTAAGATAGTGAATTGACTTTGGACTTGGAGTATAGGTTGTTTTATTGTTTATTTCGAACGCTAGTCGTACTTAATTTAGTTCTTACTTTCTTTGGTAAAGCCTTTAACCCTGTTTATGTCTATTGCGTATCATTAAAATCAGTAACTAAAGATTGCACCTATTCTAGCATGAGCGTTTCTGCATTTTGATGTCAATCGTCCTTTTAATAACGTTTTAAAATTAATCTGGTGCTCTCCAGCGGTGCAAGGCAAACGACGATAATTAAATCATAAGTCTGTTTTCCCTCGTGTGCTGATATTATAAATTAATATAATTCTAGTGCGTAAAATACAAACCTTGCTATAACTTGTCTTTGAGGATGATGACGCTCCTTTTGATAACTTCCGGGCATAATAGTACATAGCCATTGTTTACTGGCCTTTCACTTAGGAAATGATCCAAATAAAGCGTGATTGAAATTCAGTTCATGCCCTTGCTCATCCCTCCAGCTATTTTAGTTAGTTACTTTTCGGTTACGTGAGAAGCACTGTGAATTCAACTCCTCATGTTCTCCGTTGGGCATTTTAGTATCACTTTATTTCGTTTAGTAGATTGGAAACACACGGCAGGCATATTATTATTCGGTAGCATTGTAATTTGCAACTTTGTTAACCTGGTTGTTGGTTGTTGTAGTGTTTCACAGAAGGAAATAACCACGATTAGTATTCATTATGCGAAGGGATATTACGTCTTTTAATCGTGCTTAATCATTGGTGAAAGTTGCTCACAACTGTGGTGGTAAATGTAATGCATTCAATGAACATTTACTTTCTTAAATTGACTATCACCTTCACAATCAGTAATCTTATGAGAAGTTAAAGAACTATCGCATAGAATTGTATTTTAAACATGGTTTCCCAAAACATCTACAATTTATGACTATCAATCGTCTTTCCGTTAAATATCTTCAATGGTTCAAGTAATCAAGGAAGCAAAGCCATTACCAAAGAGTTATGAAAAAACCCTGAACTCTTTAAAACTTTCTTGAATTCTACGAAAACTTTTCACTTTCTTCAACTCCAAAGGCTGTATGAGAGATCGGATTACCAAGGGATGATTCGGTGTAAATCAACCACTTCAGCATAATCGTGAGACAAACTTTAGGTGTGTTTAAGTCACCCAACCTCTTAATCTATTATGCGTAGGATTGCATAGTTTAGTGGGATTTAATGAACCCTATCGAAGCCACAATTAAACCTCCGTATTAATTTGGTTAGAAAGGATTCAAACTTGACAGCAGCAGCTTAACCGAGCTCTCTTACGTTAGAAGAAGAACAATGCATTTATTTCTTTCGCAGAGGTAAATGAGCAGACCTACCGTAAATTCTGTGTCACTGCAGATTAGAGCAAAGGCTACGGAACTACTAATCTCCGACTTGTTCGTGTCTTTGTCACTCAGTTCACCAACTTTTTCTTCAAGATATATCAAAACCTAATTAAATGGATTTCCTGAAAGCCTCCTTCATAAACTGACATTGCGGAGGGCTGCTGCGAAGAGATGCGAGTAGTACTTAAGGTGTACTGCACAGAAATGATAGGAAGCAATATTAAGTTGGGATTAATTAATAGCACAATGACATGACAAAGACCAAGGAGGTCATGAGAACTGGCCACGTGTATTTCCACAGAAGAGGTATTAACACATTATGAAATGCTTCTGCCATAATATACTGCGTGGTTTTAAGGAGTTGTGATGGAGCTGGAAGAAATGAAACATTATGAGTTTGCGAATGGGAACACTGTTAATAGGTTTGGTTTACTTTAGAAAAGGGTACGATAGAGTGGAACTCGAGTCTGACTTGGTTATTTCAAAGTTTTTGAGAGAGTTGAAGTTGGAGTTGTTGGGGTTTCTCCTGACAACTTACTACTGACTGGGTGGTGGTAGGAAGTTGGTTCAATGCTGAGGATCCTACATACTTCCAAGCTTACTGACACGCATGTTGGGTGAAAGTTAACGGAATGAGTTTGAGTTTGTCATTTCGTAGTAATACTTGTACTGGAATTAATACACATATTTGCAAAAAAAAAGCTGGGTTTAGTTTTATAGAGGACCATTGTTTTCTTCTAGAGTTTAATTACTAACCCTTTAAATATACATGAGCAAGAATTTATTCATTTTGTATTCCATGTTTAAACTTGTCTTAGTACTGAGTGAATGCTTATGACTTTTGAAAGTAATTTTACCGTTCTTGACACCTGCTTTGCACTATATTGTATTGTTTTGAGAAATAATTGGATTGTTTCAATGAAATTGTGGAAATAGAAGAGTTGATTTGAAAGCTTTTCTTTGTTTATTTCATTCGTTTGTGTAATGAAGAAATACTGTTTTTCAAGATTCAGAGGTACAAGCTCCTACGTTTTTGTTTAAAAGTTGGAGACAGGGGA